>DWHP01001031.1:0-17139 GCA_018247895.1 Parnassius honrathi
ATCATGAACAGATCTCCCCGCATGATCGGTTAAACGTGAACCAAGCCATTCAGCGTGATGGGCGTTAAAGTCGCCGATGATCACGATCTCTGCGGTGGGGATCTGCTGTAGCAACGAATCTGTAGTGATTTGGACGTGGTCGAAGAGTCGGCTTGTTTCGGCATTACCGCTATGGGACCTATATATATAGAGGCACCCGTAGACGCGCAGATGGTCGTCGCTGTCTACGCGTAGCCAAAGGATGGACAGGTCCGAACCTTCAAGACCGCCGAGGCGTCGAGATCAGATGTCCTCTCTGACACTGTGCTACAACAAATGAGTCAGCTCGACCGGGGTAGGATCACGCTCTCACAAAATACCAGCGTAAAATAGCTATTTAATGCTGCTGTGTTTCGTTGTGTAGAAAAACGGATAGACTAATTACTGTTGGCTAGGCAGACGTTGTTCTGCCCTCTACGACGATCCTTTGTCCTATAAAAAAAATCTTAAATTCTTAATAAAAATACTGAGGGGCACCTACTGAGGTGAAAACAATCCTATCTCTCAATAAACAGATATAAATACAATTTTTACAAAACAAAGTAAGATTTAAAAGAAAGTTAAAGCTGATTTCAAAGAACTAAAAATGATAAAATAATTTTGCACACAAACACATAGCGCACGGTGTGCAGAATTTCATTGAAATCAGTTCAGTAGTTTAAAATTTTTATATACAACGAATTTATTCTATTGGTTTTTTATGGGAAAATTTAAGAGAGTTTGCGCAGAAATAGCATGACTTAATTCCTTCCATCCATTCCATCATCGGATCAGACGCTGTTCTCCATCCCTTTGTTGTCGACATACCATACATTTGAGCCAAACGATTTGCTTCGTACAGCAAAGGAGTACAATTATCTGCCTGCATCTCTAATAAAATATCTTTCCATCCGATATATATGAGTGTCTTCAGGGCAAGAATGAATAAGCTTTTATTTGTTGTGCAAGCAGATATGCAAGTCTAATAGGACCAGCAACATTGCGACCACTAACATCTATAGTAATCGCTGCTATGGGTATAGTTCACTGCTAATACCGTGGAGGCAGTTTACTTACATACATTTCACAAAAACGTACATCTAGGCCTGGAACAATTATTTGTAGGCCGTACAAATACCTGTTCCGTGCAAGATTCGAACCTGCGGTTCTTAGTGCAGTAACTCATTGTTAAGCCTGGCCCACAAAGCCGTACGAATATATCTTCATTAAATTGATAGCGTTGCTTATCTGCGAACAATTTAACTTCCTCTGGGATGATTCCGTAGTATTCCAGATGTGTGTTTCATTTGCGCATTAATGTTCCACAAATATGCAGAGGTATTCCTTCCTTCAAGGAACAGAATTGAGTTGCTTAGTCCAAAGGTGGGCATGTGTTTTTTAAATAACATTGATTAAGCTTTTCTTAAGCTAGGTCAGTGCGCTCAATCGTCTTCAGCTGCATCACTACTGGTAGAGCCAGCTGCAGCTATATTATGGTTGTAGCACAAATAGGTCGGCTCGAGCGGGGTCCTTTCCACGCTCTCACAGAATACCAGCGTAAAATAGTAGCTCAATACTGCTGTGTTTCGTATGACGACTCTTTTTTATTGGAAGGCATTCCATCTTAGTCCTCAGGGGTGACAATGCATCATGCGTTTTGATTCTTCATCGAGAATTGATATCTATGGGCCACAGCTTCCACTTACCATCAGATCGACTGTGTGCTCCACACACTCTATACAAAAAACGCATCTATCGATACTCGGCATGATATCTGATCAGATCTTCACTCCATATAGTGGTGGACTAGTTGGATAAGAAAGGTCTACGAGGTTGCCACTCGAAGACTTTTCTTCCCCATCAGTTGTCGGTTCTTCGAGTTTTATGGCCGGCCAATTGCTACTGCAATTACTAATATGTTGGGCTATGTCGATTACTCTGAGTATATCACGCAGAGAAATTCCGAGTATAGATAGATCTCTCCATAGCTCGCTGAGAAATCTCGAACTTTTTCGTACGGTCAGCGGTGAAGGACAACGACTCCACATGTCATCACTTGTATTCTACATTCAGAAGCATTCAGACACGAAAAATAATTTATAGGTTATACAAACTACTGTTAGAGTATTTGAACCTGTGTGTTTTCAAACCGTCAGTTGTACAAGAATACGAATGACATTGTTATCAAGAGTTCGAGTAGGGGTACCTAAACTGTGGCCAGCGAGCACAACTTCGATAATAGGTAACTATTCGAATATTCACAGTATCTAAAGAATAGAATATATGAACGTAATTCATAACTCGAAGAAAAGTCAGTGTAGCCCTTAGGTAAAAACAATTACCCCTGAAAAATGAGACCCCTGAGATTAATGAATTAAGTAAACTGCGAGTTAGTGCACAATTGTGTTATACTAAGTTGACACAGTCCAATAAAACATTTTGACTAGATTACGATACCCAAAAACCCTTGTCACCACTAGGGCTGAGATGGAAATCACGTTGTCATTATGAAGGATCTATTTCCTGCTACCTTACGATGGTATTCTACTACGCCTTAATTTCTTTTTATTAAATTATGGTGACAAACGAGGGTTCAGTCCATCCGACGTTAAGTGGATGCTGTGGCCAGAAAGTTTTAAAATGCGAAATCACGTACTACTGTAAATATATCAACGCGGTTACTTTAAGATAGTATTTTACGGAAATATATGATTGCCGTGAATCTCGGCAGTCAGCCATGAGCCGACCACCAACAGCGGTAAGATCTGGAAATTTTACGAAAATATCCTCCATGTCCGCATAATGTACATACTAGATAAAATAAATGTACATTATTTGTTATATATATGCAGTTATCTTTGATATATATGTTTTGTTTTGATATGTGTTTTATACACGTCTTGATATATTTTTTTTTATTTATTTCGAAAACCAACAGCGTATACAGGAAATATTTAACATTAATGTAACAAACTAAGAGTGTGGCCAATAACAGGTTTTCCTTATATTGCTTAATGATATACTGTAGTTGGACGAAATAGAAATAAAAACAATCCGAAAGACAAATCATAAGCAATGTAGTGTAACGAAGGGCCACCTACGTTACACTAAATTACTTATGCTACAAGCCTGCTTAACTTAATATAATTAATTACCTAATTATATTAAGTTCTTTGGAGGGCCTTGTAGATTGATACGAGTACATACATATACATATACATGCACGCACATAAAAAGAACAAATATATAAACATAATAAAAGTAATAAAGTATAAATAAAATAACTTATATTGGTTACTTAAAAGCCACAAAATACATATTAGAAAAAAATGTTTAGTTTATATATGATTCCGTGGTAGCTACTTTCATACTTTTATGGTTATTGTTATTCATTTATTTCTGGTAATATAGCATGGATATATACATTATCGTATTGCAGTAAATTCTTTATATAACTATGTTAGTGAAAGGAATTAAATTGATCGTTAAAAATAGCAAAACATGACCGTATTATAACAAACAAAACCATCTAGTGGCTGCCTCAGGCTTCTACTCAATAGGGATGCTGCTCCTTCGCGCCGGTTGCGTAAACATCCAGATCCGCTTCCCAGATTCCATCCCGGATACACTATGAAATTGAAGCAGCTCAAGTATATAATACTCTACATGTTTAAGCTGCCTCAATTTTTAAGTTATTTTAACAAAACATTTTAGTTAGTGTAGTGACGGCGAAGAGAGTCCCTCCATGTCCTAAATTATGCCGTGGGTATTGTGAAGCTGCTATTTTACGCTGCTATTCCGTAAGTAAAAAGTTTAGTTTTAAAATTTCTAGAAAGATTTTTATTAACCATCTTCCAATAAATGCGATATACTTCGAGTACCACACACATCGCACTCCAAACAAACTGCCGCGAACATTGGTTTCTTTTAACACTTCCCGCTGATTCGATGCGAAATCGAAGTGTTAAATGCGCACAAGTATAAAAACAATTTCATCTAAAATAATATTACTGTATCTGAATATAGGAAAAAAACTAATAATGTTGATAGATAATACAGAATGAAAAATGCTTCGAAGTCTTATGATAGAGCGGCGAAAGATATAACTAGGTGTAAACGAATTTTAGCGTTCGAACCTCGTAACCGGGAATCCTTGAATTTTATTATTTGAAATACCATGGAAATATTTAATGGAATACATTCGAAGATTGTATCATTATTTTCACTAGCCAACTTTAAAAATCGAAGAGGCAACCAATTCGTCTATACGTTTTTTTTTTTGAAGTGAAAAGTCTGTGTCCACGTAGTGAAAAGAAATTTAGTACGGTGCAAAGAAATGTCACGTTTTCGCGTAACGTTTTCTTGTAACATTCAACCGCCGCGTTTGCATGAGTAATAAAGTGAATGAAAAATGATATGTCGTAAAGCGATTACACTTTATACGTGTACTTTTTCCCATGTTACGCGATGTCTTCGTCAATTGTGTACAGATCTTGATGATATTTTTCTTAAATAAGTTATATTTCAGGGTTGGTCCTACATTTTTTTGTAGGATAAGGGTGACAAACGAGCACGCAGTCCCGCCTGATGGTAAGTGGATGCTGTAGCCTATAGACATCTACATTTAATTTCGATTAAGAATCAAAATGCATCTGCATTTTCTGCATCACCCTTGAGCAATAGGATGGAATGCCTTGATTCCAGTTAATAGGGTCTCCGGTTCTCTGACTCTGGTATTCCGTGAGAGCGTGGTACGTGGTGGTCGAGCCGACCGATGCATGCTACAAACATAATATAGAAGAATAACCGTAATATTTTGAGAAAGAAATTCTACGGTACAGTTGGCAAAATTTAAAGAATTTTTTAAGAAGAATTTTTTTAAGAAATTTTTATATGGAAATATTTAGACGACGTAGAGATTGCTATACTCTTTGGTCCGCAACAAAGGGTCACAAAATTAACTTTTATTAAATAGTAAGAGCACACTTCAAACAACTAAAAAGAACATAAAGTAATTTCACATTCTGAAGTCGTGACTTAATTCCTTTATACAATATGGATTTTAATTCTTAATAGAAGTTATTAAAAAAAACACGTGGTAAAATTAAAAAAAATGTATAAACGACTTCAGAATAAATAAAATAAGAAAATCATAAACGTAGTCGATTTTAAATTAATATAGAATTATTAAGGAAAACTTATAAACTTAGTTAGAACTTGATTAAATTTATAAAGAACCACGTGAGAATCACCAGCAAAATCAAATAAAAAAAGAACCATTGATATTGGTCCACCTAAAAAAAAAGTTCTGAGCTAACACACATAAATATAGCTATTTTAGCTAGTCGCAGAGCCATGCTGCAGCTGTATTATAGTTGTAGCACGAATGGGTCGACTCCACCGGGGCAGGACCACACTCTCACAGAATACCAGCGTAAAATGGCAGCGTAGTGCTGCTGTGTTTCGTATAGTGAGTGTAAAGAACCGGAGAACCTTTTTACTGGAATCAAGGCATTCCATCTTATTCCTCAACAACGCATTTTCATTTTGATCGATAGTTAAGGATAAATGTGGATGTCTATGGGCCACAGCATCCACTTAACATCTACTGGACTGTGTGCTTCGTTTGTCACCCAATGCTATATAAAAAAAAATCAATCGAATTCAGTACCTCCCCCTTTTGGAAGTCTGTTTAAAGGATAGTGGTCTATGACTTTTGAGATGTGTCAGTTAGTAAGTTATGGGAGCTCGCATGTACGTCAGTTTAGTACTGAAGATATTGATGGATAGTCTATGTGGTAGGAATCCTTTTTTATCCAAGACTCTGTGTGGGAACCGCACTCTTAATTACCTCTACTGGTAAGCACCAGATTGTAGCCTGCTGTGTTCCAATCTGGATATAAAGAACTTGAATTAATGTCACATGGTATATTCCATGTTACTCATCAGAGGTGACATCGTGCCTGTAGCATTCTTTATTTGACGTTGTTTGTAAGTGTCTACAACTTGTAATAACTACATCATCAGGTCAAATGTACGTTAGTCTTTCTCTTATTTTTTAAAGGATCTTATTTAATTGTAGATTTAAATATACTTTGCCGTATAGAAAAAAAAATAGTTTTTTTTATAGAGTAAGGGTGACACATGCGCACACAGTCCACCTGATGGTAAGTGGATGCTGTGGCCCATAGATATCCAATTTTATTCTCGATTAAGAATCAAAACGCAGATGCGTTATCACCCTTGAGGACTACGATGGAATGCCTCATTTCCAGTAAATAAGGGTCTCCGGATCTCCATACTCACCATACAAAACACAGCAGCATTAAGCTGCTATTTTACGCTGGCGTTCTGTGAGAGAGTCCCTGTCGAGCCGACCCATTCATACTAAAACTATATCAAAGCTGCAGCGTGGCTCTACCATCTATACTTACGTACAACTTGTATTCATCCCACATCGATATGAGTGGACTGTACAGAGTAATCTGACTAAAAATGTCACTTCACTCTATTAAACCTCACCAGTATAGTACGTCTTCTTAAAACAGTTACAATATTAAAATATTAAGTGTACAAAAAAGCAATTTTGTTGAAATTGTGAATACTCTCCCGTCAATAGTGGTGTGACCTTTGGCGGCAAAAAATACCGTCGGGAGATACATCTTTGGTGTCCTAAGAATAAGCAATATAGACAAATGGTGAAGAAAAATTAAATATTAAATATTCTCAAACATTCTGTCCTTTTTATATTTTAAATTCAAAATTCGTGGTAATGCATTATTTTAACAGATTTTACTGCGCACGTACACATTCGTAAGGGTCGATCAGTTGGCAAAAATGTTGCTGCCCATAAATCACATTCAATTTGGCGTAATTTGAAGTAAAAGTAGTAGCCTTATTCACTCGTATTTTAAAAACCTGTAATAACGATATAATATTTGTATATTTGAAATAAAGTTTAACATTTGGCTATTGTTAGAAAAATAATGATTAAAAATAAATGAAATATTAGAACCTAGCATACTCTTATTAGTTTGTGGAACCTAACGACGAAAACTGTGAAAGTAGGCTAGATGACGTGATCATTGTCGATAGCTCGGAAATCGTCATTCTGGGCATAATTTCTCACGATTTGGAATATTTAATTATTGTAGCATAATATTATTTCGCAATTTCAAGCTGCACGATGGCGATTTACTACTTGCTTATCCGTAAAGGAATACTTTGTAAGGAACCCCGCATCTGGGCAGCAGTGGAGTTTAACAAAGCTGTAAATATAATTTATTTTTTACGCGATAGTAATCGCCTTTGATCGAAATTCCTGCGTCTGCGGCAAATGGTGAGACTAAGCTACATCCATCGTGAAGCTTCTTTCCACCGTATCTCTTCCATAAAAATTTTCCTTTTCATTAAAAGTGTGATTTCTTTTTAACAAAAGTGCGATGGTTCTAAGTTATCTTTACTAGTGGTTGAAGTCAACCTTAATTCATCAAACGTTTAAGTTTTTTAATGTATGAATGAATCCATTTATTATCTCTCCACAATAGGTATTATTAGTGCTAAGTATTACAAAAGCGCCAGACTGGTACTTGTGAGAGACTTGTACCTGATATAGATATAAACAAAATTATATTACAGGTCACCAGCCTTAAGTTTTTATATTAGGCTGTATTACATTTTTACTTCACAATAATATAACATAAACGCGTCTTTGATTTGAGATATTATATTCCACAACTTTTGAAAAAGGTATATTTGAAATCATAACAGAATTCACAGCTCACTCAGTCAGTCTGTTAGTAATTATTTGTTAGCAATATTTTCACATTGTTTGGCGATAATCTGTACTCCGTGTGACGACTGTCTGTACACACTATTATGTGTACAGACATTGGCAATATGAACGTATACAATTAATGTTTTATTTTATTTTTTGCATTTGTAATACATATTATATAGGTATCAATTTTAGCTTTCTGCAATTCATCTTCATATAAACTTTAACCCAGCCAAATATCACACTCCTCCGTGCGCGCAATATGTTTAAAAAGGGTATAAAGTTTTCCCTTTACATATTAATATATTATAAATAAATAAACGTCTGTTGTAAGTAGTACGGCATTGATAACATTCGTTATACGCGGCCACTGTCAAAACTTCCAACTTGAACTGTGATGACAAGCTCTACAATGAGAAATGCGGCAAGCCGATTAACAAACGTACGACTACCCCCATAAAACTAGTGTTTCACAAATGCGATCTTAGTTCAAAGCGGTAAAGTGCGAAATAACGCGTCGGGGATTTGACGCCTCCAAATTTACTATTGATTGGACGAAAGTGAGAGGTGGCAAATAAACTGACAAAAGCGACACGCTCAATTTGCACCAATCAATGGCGTTAAGCGAACTTGACCTGAAGCTCGCTCGGGGAATGCGGCCCTTGTTTTCATAGCGGGAAATTTTATTTAGCTGGCACACTGGTGTGTTTGTTTTGACCGCGTCGAACGGTTATTAAAGAATATGATTAAGTAATTGGGCGATGAAATTTTGAGCTTGAGGTAATGCGAATATACTATACTATACGTTATTTGATTAAATGCACGTTTTAAAATAAATAGAGTTAGGCAATCACACACTATTGAATTAGCATTTAAAAAAATATTGAAATTTTCTCTTCTATTGTATTATACATAATTTCCTCATGGACAAACATCTACATAATTTGCTCACGAACGAACATCCATATGCGTTGTAAGAGGTGGTAGAGGAATACAAACCGGAAGATGGGCAGCAGCGTTTTCCTAATAATGAAAAAGAACTGCGGTTGCCAACCCGCTTGCCAAGCGTGGCAACTATGGCAAATATGAGGAAGACCTACGTGCAGCGGCAAGCTGTAACGGTAAACATTCTGACCCGGATAACTACAAACATTTTTTCAGTGTGGAATTCAAACCCGTGATCCGTGGCGCTGAGACCAAACGCTTATCCACTGCACTACTGAATCGCCAGCTATATTGAAGGTAACGAAATAGTTATGGTCAACTAGAAAAAATAAAATGGTGTGTTAATTTAGTATGTAGAAGTATACGTTTTATACGTGCTAGAGCCACGCTGCAGCTATATTATTATGCTAGTAGTATGAATGGATCGGCTCGGCCGGGGAAGGACCACGCTCTCATAGAATACCAGCGTAAAATAGCAGCTTAATGCTGCTGTATTTTGCATGGTGAATGTAGAGATCCGGAAACCCTTATTTATTGGAAACGAGGCATTCCATCGTAGTCCTCAGGGGTGACAATGCATCTGCATTTTGATTCTTAATCGAGGTTAAATGTAGATCTCTATGGGCGACAACATCTACTTACCATCATGTGGACTGTGTGCTCGTTTGTCACCCTTATCCTATAAAAAAACCTCTCCCTCCCAAAAATGTGTGCACTAATAAACCCAAACTTCTAAACATCTGGTCTCATCTGTACTCCAAAAATATAAAATCATAAGATCATATGTAACTAACTCACAATTATTCATTCTTGAACGTAATCGAGTTAGTGTTTGGTTCCCTTTAGCCACAAATTTCCTCTTTTTAAGATTTTTGGGGTTTAGACTGCTTACCTAGCTATAATTATATATAAGCTTGTTTACATGTTTTGTTCTAAGATTTAGTGTTTTTTTATTACAATTTGTTAAGCTTATATCTTTTTGGTGCCTACATAAATAAAAGTACCCTTAACCAACGAGCATTTATTTATGCGTAGCTATACGGATGTATTGAAAGCGAGAGAGGTGTGTCAGGATTGCGCCAAACGGAAGTCTGTAGTTTCTGCCTACCTCTCTGGGTGACAGGCGTGAGTGTATTTTACATAAAAAATAAACTACAAACACAAGCAACCCTCGACAATACGTCATGTGTTTCTAAAGATCATGAGAAATACGTTTTGCGATGCTATCACCTCATCTCGTTTAATTACCTTTATGTAAATACATTCTAATGAAATAAAACTTATTCATCAACTTAAACCTTAAAACATTCTAAAATCTAAATAACGGCTTATGATAGAAAATTTGCATTCGAAGCAAGTATGAAAAACTGTTCGGACACCGTTGCGTAAAAAGAAATTTGGATATGTGCAGATTCTGTTTCTTAGCGACAGAAACACGTTCCCGCGCATTCTTACTATATGGGGACCTTTATTTCACAGATGTATCATCAAAAGCCTAAGCTCTAGACTAGACGAACAACTTATTAAGTTCTTAAAGTAAAAGACTTAGAAAGAGAAGATATTATTTAAAAAATGAAGTACCTTTATTTAAGAACGTTTTAAACTATCAGCGTTCCAAACGTTTGCTTGGTGCAATTACTACGCTCGAGCAAAAAAAGCGAGAAAAAAAGAAAAATTTTTCTAATATTGGAGCCCCCATTAATTTATGATTTATTTTTATTATATGTTATAGCAGCAACAGAAATACATAGTCTGTGATAATTTCAACTGTCTACCTATTACGGATGAGATACAGCCCGCTGACAGACAGATGGACGGACGCACGGATAACGGAGTTTTAGTAATAGGGTACCGTTGGTTATCCCTAAAAAATCGACCCCCAAAAACTAAAAAGAACTTCTATTTCATTTCTTTGTTCTGCTTTAATTCTATGATACACTACTAGTATGTCTTGGCACTTCGAACATGGTTATTACTTTTTTTATAGAAAGCGATCACTAACGAGCACACAGTCCACCTTATGGTTAGTGGATGCTGTGGCCCATAGATATCTACATTTATCTTCGATGAAGAATCAAACTGCAGATGCGTTGTCACCCCTGACGACTAAGTTATGCCTTATTTCCAGTAAAAAAGGGTCTCCGGTTCTCTACACTCACCATGAATCGCAGCAGCATTAAGCTGCTATTTCACGCTGTTATTCTGTGAGAGCGTTGTCCTACCCCGGTCAAGCTGATACATTCGTGCTACAACTATAATATAGCCACAGCGTAGCTCTTCACATAAAAAAATAAACTTTTTAATAAATGTTAAATTTTCTATTAGTGATAACAATTTAGAAAGTCAACTTAGCTAACTTCGCAGAATTTTATAATTATTGCAAGTATCTATTATTTAAAACTATCTCGTGACAAGTTATGTTGGAATATATCACTAATAAACCGATCGTGTCACTCGTTGAGAGCCTATCACGAGAGTCTCTATACATAGGGTGGCCAACGTAGTGGTATACAACATTTTTTGCCACCATTTTGTGTAGCCACGGAAAATTCACATATGAGGCGTTTTTCACTTTCTCCGAACGTGTTTTAATAATTTTAACGTTCTATAAAAATAAATCTATCACGAGTATTGCAAAAATGCCGGAAAATTGGGATCAAATTTCAGTAGCAATAACTTACTTTCGAAGCTTTTATACGTGGTAGAGCCACGCCGTAGCTATATTATGATTGTAGCACGAATGGGTCGGCTCGACCGGGGAAGGATCACGCTGTCAGAGAATACCAGCTTAATACTGTTGGTGTGTTTCGTATAGTGAGTGTAGAGATCCGCCCTTTTTCATTGAAAGCGAGGCATTCCGTCATAGTCCTCAGGGTTGACAACGAATCTGCGTTTTGATTCTTAATCGAGGGTAAATGTAGATGTCTATGGGCCACAGCATCCACTTACAATCAGATGGACTATATGTTCGTTTGTCGCCTTTGTTCTATTAGTAAAAGCTAACAAAACTTGTCTGATGGATAAATTTGAGAAGCATAGCATCGTAACAATTAAACCAATTCCACATTGTGCCAGAAGAGATCGTTTGGCGCAGAATACGGAGAGTGTTTGTGAAAGTGTATCAGAATACCCGACATCGTCTACCAGGCGACGTTCTCAACAACTGGAAATTAAAAGGACCTTTCTACAGACTATCCTAAAAAAAGACCTGGGTCTGTTCCCATATAAGGGTCGGATTCAAGAACTTAAGCTTCGGGACCATAAACGCCTTCGTAACTTCAGCAGATTTATGTTATAATTAAACTGGAAAGCGTCACAGATTTTCATAAAAAAATATTATAAGTGATGAAGCCCATTTTGATCTCAGTGGTGTTTTCAATAAACAAAATTCGTGCTATTGAGCTGATCACTCCATGCGACCACTGCATCTACGGCGAGTATGTCGAGTTTGGCGTGGAATTTGGTCAGGAGGAGTAATTGGACCTTACTTCTTGAAGGATGCAACAGGTGCCGCTGTGACTGTGAATGGAGATCGTTACGTTCAAGAATGTACAAAGGCGGATTTAAAGCCATCAGTCAACTTATAAGTAAGCAGAGAACACTGTGAAGCTGAAATATTTTATACCCTAAGTTATACTGTCTCTCTATAGCCTTCAGAACATAGCAGTAGAAACACAGATATTTGGAGCTGAGTGATGCGTATCTGGACGGACTCCTAGACAGTGAAAGATGATATAGAGCATTGCTGATAATGTAATAAGCACATCCATAGAATCTATGGAGATCTTAATCCTAAATTATTTGCGACTTTATATTTTAAAACATTTTTATCTTCCATAAAAAGTTTATACACAGTTTGAAATTATTTTATTCTATTTTCAAATCAAAAAAAAGAAAAAAAGAAAAAGGAAAATACGGCGGCAAAATTGTTAGTAATCCGTTACGTCAAGGTAAAAAGCATTAGATTGTTTTTATATTTTAATTTAACGTGCCATGTGAGCTTTAAGAGTCATGTCACGTCGTAATTTGAGTTGAAATGAAATGTTACGAGCCGTGGGCATGTTAGAAAATGGTGCTATTCAACAAGTCGTTGCTGAGGCCTTACACACCAGCCAAAACGTGATATCAATGTTGTGGTCACGTTATCGCAGTACTAGGGATGTGGCTCACATATTTGCCATAATTGCCACGCTTGGCTAGCGGGTTGGAAACGCAGTTTTTCATTTTAGGCGTTATTATAAAGACTCCGTCGCCCGAGACGAAGCGCTGTAATTATCAACTTGTATACAAGTATATAAGTTGCTTATTTACTTACATACGAGTATGTAGGTCGATGACAATCACTATCTGATCCCAGTACTGCCACTACCATGTGGTGATGAAGTAAGCGAAGTAAGAAAGATTTTTGGTACAGACGACTACTACACGCAGATCTATCATAGATTCATCCATCAGAGCCTTTCAAAATCTAATGCTGCATAGACTTCTCCGTAGATTGCCTCATATTGGAAATATTTGCCATAGTTGCCATGCTTAGTAAAGTGGTTGGCAACCGCATATTTAATTTTCTAGTTGTAATTATACGTCGCAGAGTCATGCTGCAGCTATATTATGTTTGTACTACGAATAGGTCAGCTCGATCGGGGAAGGACCACTCTCTCAAAAATACCAGCATAAAATAGCAGTTAAATGCTGCTATGTTTCGTATGGTGAGTGTAGAGATTTTAATGGAAATGAGGCATTCCATCTTAGTCCTCAAGACTGGCAACGCATCTGCATTTTAATTCTTATTCGAGGATAAATGTAGATAACCACAGCATCCACTTACCATCAGGTGGACTGTGTGCTAGTTTGTCACTCTTATTCTATATAAAAAGAAATATTAGGGAGAAGCTGCTCCCTATCTCCGTGCCAATCTAGTGGCGATGTAAGAATACCCAGTATTCCATAACGCCCCGTGGGTGTCGTAAGGATAGAGGGAATTTGAAACAGTAAATACTCGCAGCTATCAACATATTCCTTTCAAAAACGAAAAAGATAAAAAGCTGCGGTTTTCAGCCAGTCTGCCTGCAACTGTGATGAAATCCCCTATGAGGCGGTCTATGGGTAGGGTTGTCATCTGCGGCTAAAGCCGGACATGTTTGGCTTTTTCGGGTTGTGTCCGGCGAAATTTTTATGTGTCCGGCCTGTCCGGCTTTTGTTAGGCTTTTTGTTTTAGTGTAACGCGTTGTACGCTTTGCCTGCATAGATAAATAAGTAACGTATACACTTGAAACTGTGCTGTGGTTGATTAATAAACAATTAACGTATGTAACGGAGTATTTTAGTTTTTTTTTTCTCGGGAGGTTGGAGTTGGTGAGTTTTTTGGCTGCATGGCCTCAGAAAGGTATGTTTGGCTTTCTAAAAATTACTGTCCGGCTTTTAGGGCCAAAAGTCCAGTTTTTTGGGGTGCCGAGTCCGGCTTTTTCATTTTAGGAGATGGCAACCCTACTCACGCTAGACCGAGTCGGGTCCGAACCGAGAAAAACAACACTGAAAATGGCTAACTCTTTCGAAATATTTCCTGACATTGATAACGATATCAATGTCGGTAAGGTATTTTTAGTTATAGAACTAAGTAAATGCAGATCATAACTAAATGCGTCTAAGCAATCATTAAATATAACCTATGGATCTGATACGCGATCCTCCACTGCTAGCTGTATGAGAAAGTTGAAATTTACTCAGAGCTATGGAGAGGGTTATGCTCGGGGTTTCTCTGCGTGGTAGACTTAAAAACAGAAGTAGAATCAGAGTAACTGATTAGTAAGCTGAAATGGCAATGGGCCGATTATATAGCTCAAAGAACCGACAACCATGGGGAAGAACGGTTCTCGAGTGACCGCTTAGTACCGGCAGGTGAAACGTTGGATGTCTCCCCACTAGATGGAGTGACGACTTTGTAAGACATCCAGGAAGCCAATGATGATGAAACTGATGTAGATATGCAAATTGTTCGGTTATTCAAATAGGATATGAGGTAGCTACTTGGTGTTTATAGACCACCAAGTTGATAATCGATAGATGATTTCCTGAATTCTCTCGATAAATTATTATTACATCTAAAACTCGTACAAAACATAATTTTCCTAAATTGTATAGATTTAATACCTAATATTATTTAAATTGGCTTCACTGATTTGTCGTCTGCTTATCTTAATATCATAGGAATGCACGGACTATTATAGAAACAGAAGTGCTTGTCTTACATATCCAACAAGATATCTTAATTGTCTGGATCATTGTATCATTAGATCTAGAAATACAGTTAGTACAGTCGTCTGCAAATCCACTATAACAGATCGTAAGGTTCCGTAATAACGTCATTGTAGTAACAAAATACCTAATAAGTCTACAATTTTCTCGATAAAACAAATATTACAATAATATGCAATATTATAAATTAAAACAAGCTAGTTCGGTTTTGTTTACAATTGATTTTATTAATTAGTAGCAAATTAGTAAGTATAAATTTAAACTTCCTATAGTTTTGCCTACGCTATAAACTGAGTGAAGTGATAATTCTTGTTGCCTTTGAAGAGGGTAACAACCACAGAAATCTAAATAATAAGGCAATATTTAGATTTCTGTGGTGACAACGCTTGCCATAATTATAGTAAAAACAGAATAGGCTGTCTTCTAAGGCCCACAAGTTGACGCGATATCTGGGTGTTGTCAGTTTTTTACAAAAGATTTTTTATAAAATTTTTTTGTGAAAAAGAATTACGAAAGGCGCGCCTTCAGTTTGCTATGAGCTCCCGAAACGATTGCACGCACCTGATTTAAATTTTATAATCGCGCTTTGTAACTTGTGTCTACAAAACTGCAATAACAAAGACCAATGAAGAAACTTTTCACTTTATAGAGCTCTACCAAGGCGAAAATTGTTTGTGAACCCAAGAAATAAAAATCGCAAGAATAAAAATACTAATAAAAATAATAATTTCGTACACAAATTCACGTAATAACAGTTTGCTTTGAATAAATAAACCGCAGCAGCTGTTAGGGCCGCAATATCCATTTTAGCTAATTCGTCCGCACATTGGCCTGAACCGAAGCAAACTCAACGACCATCCAACGTGTGGACGCCATCACAAACTCTTGGCTAATATCTTTGCTACAACATTCGCCACTATATTGGCCAACGTGTAGAGCCGCCGTAACCGCGGCTCCACATTATCGTCGTGAACCTCCGTGAACAGGCGTAAACGCGAATGTGGATGGTTTTCGCGGGATTCACGTGCGTTCGTGCCTGTTCCCCGATCAGAGTCGGTATTTTGTCCCGCGACAAAGGGTTCACTAACCCTTCGCGCGGCGTTCACGCGTACACATCCACATTCACGGTATTGTGCCAGTTCGTTTTGGACTACAAAGGCGTACGGACGATTTAATTTAGTCATACACCATCTTTTTTTCTCAACGCTTTCTAATAAATTTCTTGTTTTGGACCTCTTAGTAGACGGGACAACAAACTAGCACACAGTCCACCTGATGGTAAGTTGTTGCTGCGTTCCGTGGACATCTACATCTATCCTCGATTACGAATCGAAAGTAAAGCTGGATTTATTTTAGGTATTGATTTTTTGAGAGGAAACTAAAGAAATGATTAACAGATATGATGCATAGGTACGTATCCGTGTGTATTATGTTTGTAAATATTATAACCACTTATAAAACTAAATGAGCCTTAAGCGCTTATTACATTATACAATTTTTTGGAAATCTAATTAGAAAGTTGGAAGGTGTAATCGTAGTTAGAACAGTTAGGATCCGATTTAGTCAAATTAGAGGTCCCGACCGCTCTACTTCCTAAATTGTTGACAATTTAGGACAGTGTAATCGCAACGTTACGGTTTAGAACAACCAGTTGGTGCCCGCGCTTTGAACTAAGTGCATGTCTTGAAGTTTTGATAGAAGCGGTTCTGACATCAGAGAACAAATATGTGGAATATTATTATTATTATTATTACTTTCTCGTGACTTTTAATATGTTTGGATAGCAAACTTAACAAATAATCAAACTGTTTTATAAGTGGTAGAGCCATGCTGCAGTTATATTAGTAGTATAGTTGTAGCACGAATGGGTCGACTCGACCGGCGAAGGACCACGCTCTCACTGAATATCAGCGTCAAACAGTAGCTTAATGCTGCTGTGTTTCGTATAGTGAGTGAAGAGAACCGGAGACCAAAGGGTCTCCGGTTACTGTTAAAGTTACTGGAAACGAGGCATTCCGTCTTAGTCCTCACGGGTGGGAACGCATCTGCATTTTGATTCGTAATCGAGGATAGATGTAGATGTCTATGTGCCACAGCAACCATTTACCATCAAGTGGACTGTGTGCTCGTTTGTCACCCTATCC
>DWHP01001032.1:0-17138 GCA_018247895.1 Parnassius honrathi
GGGGCGGGAGGTGCTCTTCAATCCAGGTAAGACACATCATTGTAATTGTTTAGCGGAAGATTGCAAAGAAATTTACAATTTTATTTTTCCTATATCTGTATGTAATTTGTTGATCTGATAAATAAATTTAAAAAAAACAGCATTACAGTTTACAACTACTATACGTCCTAAACCTGCGCTTAGGCCACTTCATTTCTGAGCAAGGAGTGTCCACCGCGCTGCCCTAATGCGTGTTGGCGGTACTTCATCAAGCTAAGAATTTATTTTTTAATTTCACAGACATGCAGATTTCCTCACAACGATTCCCTTCACCGTCGAGCAATCGGCACTAAAATTGCAATTAAATTTTTTATCGGTGCCGGCGAGGATTGAACTTGTCACTTGCGTTATGTAAGTTGTCAATTCAGTTGATGAAAAGAATAAAGCTTTACAACTAATAACAATTTACTTAATAAAATAAAATATAAACTGAACTCTCAAAACAATAAAGTTAAACTGAACACGGAACAAGATGTGAATAACAAATTAGTTGTGGTGATAGCCAGTTTATATCAATATTATATAAATCAATTTATAGCTCTTAAATTAAGTATTATCTTCATACCTGCTGTCTCTTTCACTGTCATTTCGTGAAAAGAGAACGATCAACCTTTAGCATTTTCTAAATTGAAGTCAAATTCTGTACAAATTTTCATCATGCAATTCGAACTAAAGTAATAGGTATTATTTAGACGTTAAAAACACCCTACAAATAAATTTTAAACTGCGATAAGAAACATAATGTTCTCCTAACATCGTCTATCGAGCGGCTGTTTAAATCAATTCAGCATTCCTATCGAACCCTAGCCGCCCTCTTAAACTGTCGCCTGTAATGATTGCTAGGGCGTCTCGTAACTTAAATAAATTTTATGGGCAACGATTTGCGTTACGCACCGACGTAGATACATCTGACGACGTATGAAGCCGTTTATTGCACGATATTATCTACTGAACGTTTTTCTTTTTCCCCTATCTAATTGAAGGTATCTGAGTCAGAAATATTTTAAAACGCAAATGAATTTAAAACCGACAAAATTTCCGAGTTATTGATTTTTTTAAATAGCAAATACAAACTATCATCACTAAAACTCATCACAGGTTCACCTACTCTATAGGTTTGCTCAAAAGAATGCAACAAAGTAAGGTCCTGGTCCACCTGCATCTGTCAACTTCCTGCATCTCTTACCAGATCGTCACTCCATCTAGTGGAAACCGTCCTACACTTCGCTTTCCGACATGAGGCTATCACTCGAGAACGTTTGTTCACGACCGGTTCTCGGTTCTACCGAGCTATACATATAACTGGCCTATTGCCAGATCCGCTTACTAATCCTTTGGGCTATGTTTGCCGCTCTGTTCTACGGCGGATATCGTCATTACGAAGTCTTTAACATAAAAGAAACTCGGAGCCCTCTGCATACCTCTTGAGCAATC
This sequence comes from Parnassius honrathi, assembly GCA_018247895.1. NCBI lineage: Eukaryota > Metazoa > Arthropoda > Insecta > Lepidoptera > Papilionidae > Parnassius > Parnassius honrathi. Next base: position 1,474 of record DWHP01001032.1, read on the forward strand.
TTGAGCTTTCTTGAACGCCAGTAGTAAATGACCACGTCTCAGATTAATGTACCATCACAGACAACACGCATGTAGGTACTGAATAACGATCGATATTCTTACTTACGAATTGTTCATGTTTATATATTATAATGCATCGACAGGTTGTACATAATATCATCATTAAGTCAAAATTATAAAGCGAAAGCCTAATGTGCTATGAAATTTTAAGGAGAGCGCTTATTTAGAGTGGATAAAGTGAATATTGGAAGTGTTAAAAGCACTGCTTTTTGTTAAATGTTAAGCTACATTCTACAATATTAAACATCACACCTACTTTGTTATTACCTTTCTACTTTTTTTTATATAAATTCGTTACCTACACTGTAGGATCTTCCTATATCACTACGGCGTTTAAAGTACACAAATTGCACATTACAAGCACTTGTTCCGTGCAGGATTGAAACCCGGGGCGCCGCAACGCAGCAACCAAAGGCTTAGCAACAGCGCTATCGAGCCGAAGCTATAGTAACAATAACATAAAATACATGGCACATGCACCAAATCCGCTATTAAATCATTAATTTGAAGCCAACATTCTAACCTACAACGAACGTGTGTCACTATCATCGTATCCTTAGTACTCGTACAACCCTGGCGCTTGCAAACATCAAGTCTGGATTCACATCCACATGCTCCAGACGCCCAATACTTACAAGTACAATGGCTTGTTCGTCCGTGATTTATAGGGGGCAGAGATTGCATGCAAATCCGGGGTACGGCGCACCAGCCGGGCAGCAATGACCGGCGTTGTAGTGGAGACATCAATTCATGCCCGGTCGCTCGCACGCTCCGCGGATGCAGCGGACATGTTTGTTTATTGCCGCAAAGGAAACTGCGGACGGAGCGCCTATCGAGTGATGCCTTTTTGCGAGGGACTAATTAAATGTTACGTCTGTCTTAGCACCGCGAGATAATGGTGCTTTCAGATAATTAATCTACTCAATTCCGCAGAACTGTTAATAGCCATGCTTAGCAGGCAAATTGGTCACACCACGCTGCTCCCTGAATGGTACATTATAACATTTACAAAAAGTTAAGACTGTTTGTTCGAAGTAAACTTTTTTTTCAGATGTCTTGCACCTTTTTAAACATGTTTTATATAGGTTATTTATTATACGAGATATTTATTTAAGCGAGAACTTCCTGGCTTTTTCCCAGTCGCCTCTGCGAATCACGAAACGGATTTGCACAAAATTTATAACAACCGACAATAAACTGTTGGGTAATAATTTAAGAAAAGTATCTTAAGGTTTCATTTAATATATGTTCTATGTATATTGTATAACATTAATTTAGAGCAAATTATAGAACCACAAGCTGGTCGCTCCTTTGCAATATCAAATACGGAGCAACATAAGCAAAATGATACTAACGCAATAGGCACCGCACATGCTGTACCCTAGCAATTTCAACAGTGACCGAGTAAATCGGATGCCATAAAATGTATCGCATTTTTGTAATGCTACGTTCCGCATATTTTTGCATGTCATGTATGCGAAATATTAGTTCTATGACCCGAAGTTTGTGTCAACTTATTCTGTGACGACAATTATAAAATGCTTTACGTTACTTTACAAATAGTAGCTCCATCTACAAGAATTTGTTGTTGCCGTTGTTCTCGTACCAATGTAAAATAGCAGCTTAAGGCTGCTGTACTTTTTAGGGTGAGTGTAGAGAACGAAAGGAAAGATTTTTACTGTAAGATACATTCCATTTTGGTGCTCAGGGGTGACAACACAACTGCATTTTGATTTTTAATCGTTTTTTCGATCGATCGATCCTTTTAAACCATAAGATGGTCTGTGTGCTCGTTCGTCACCATTATCCTGTAAAGAAAAAACGAAAAAGCAAAGACAGCCGTTAGATAAATCAACCACGTGCACTGTACTCTGTCATAGGTGTCACCGTTACGCAACTAACTGAGATGTAGAACGATTTAAATTATTTTTACCTACCTTGAGAGCTACGATGCTGTAAAAGCCAAAAAGGCTGACAGCATTAACATTCCTCAGAAACTAGTGAATTCTCCTGTATCGTGGGGCAGGCAGTATCGTATCCCCCGGAACAATTATTTGTACGCCAAACAAATATTAGTTCCGTGCGGGATTCAAACTCTCGGCACTACAGCTCATTGCTAAGCCCCTACGCCACGGAGCCGTCTACATATGATATAAATTAGTTTATAGGATATACATTTATGTGTATTTTAAAACCTAATGGTAAGCGCATGCCACAGCATCCAACCACCGCCTGCTCCACATGGGCCTGCCACAGTTCCAAACAGCCCATAGACATCTACATTCATCATTGATTATAAATCAAAAGGCATATGCTTTTGTTTCCATTTACGATCGTAGCTGCATTTTCTTATTTACATTTAGATGGAATTCTACATAACCATTAGCAGTAAAAATTGTTTCCGTTTCTCGTCCCTTACCATAAGTAATAACATCATCCTGTCGCTGGTGTTCTTTGAGACGGTCTAGTCCTGACTGAAAACCAGTGCTATGATCCTGTCTAAATACTTGTGCTGTGATACTCCACAGATTATTACTGAGGCGGGATCCTTTTTCAAATCACACAACTTTATAATCACCAATTTGCATTTTGTACGACTTTCTATGTTCCTTAATGATAAGTGTTAGTCAAATAAATGTTTCTTTTTTTCTTTCTCTCTTTTCTCCTTTCCTGTATGAGTCAATCCTCCGTAAACTAGACAACAGATAGACTAACAATAGATAATAACAGATAACTAGATAAATAAACCGGTTTAATTTTTGAACTACCACAAATAATTGACAACTACGAAATATTCAAACGATGTGTTTATTTATGCAAAGAGTGATAAATAATGATTATCTGCATTCAATTATGCAATGGCAAAAGCAGTAAGGGCATGGAGCCAGCACTTGGCTCAGTGGGTTGTTCAGTTAATTTACTCTCTGTGACAGATAGCCAGCATAGTATGCGTGCAGTCTGTTAAACATCTCGTACACAGATGACTCACCGTATTTATTGATGCGGGAAAGTACTTGCGTTATAGAATGTGTTGTAGTTTACAATTGGATAGCTGACAACACCATTAAATAACTACATTATATCATTTCAATTTGATACTTTCAGTAGTGTGATAAAACTTGAGCAAACAATCCACCTTCTACATCTATCTTTAATTGAGAATCAAAATGCAGAGGCGTTATCACACCCTGAGGACTAAAAAGGGTCTCCGGTTCTCTACATTCACCATACGAAACACAGCAGCATTAAGCTTTTACTTCACGGTGGTATTCTGTGAGTGTAATCCTTCCTCGGTCGAGCCGACGGCAGGATACGAGGGTATCCGTTTTTCTAACCCAACCAAAAAAACTTTGCTTAGGCACTATTATCTGAAGGCAAATTCATCTATGCCCTTTCAACATTTTTATTACTTTGTCATGGTTGACTGGCAGAGAATACTACAAGGCATTAAGTTCGCCCACTAGAAGAACCAGGTTGATTACAATAAAGAATAAATAAATAAAACTATTGATTTGGTTATCACTTTCCCATTACATAAACAGATACGTTTAGGTTTAGTTACATGGTCTACCTACCTAACCTATGATCAAAATATGTTCAAATATTTAAAACTGCAATTACTAAACAAGTTTAAATGAAGCACGCCGCTGGCAGAAGTCAATTAATATTTAACAGTACTGTGTCATGCCGTATGAGCAATTTGCGCGTTTACGTCTCTGAAGGTATTTCGCAAATCTCCAGGCGGAGTTGTAGTTTGAAAGCTGTATGCTAATTGCTTGTTCACTTCTTATAGTTTAAATTTTAATTTGAATCTAGAATACGTCACATGGGTACAGTTTTGATAGAAACCCATGTGAAATTAATTCAATAACTAGTCATTCAAAAGTCCAGGTGTGGATATTTATCCATACGCAATTTATGTATGTAAGTAGGCGGTTACACTATCATTCTCGTTTCAGTATTTCATCATTCACAACGGACTGACGAAAATTATCTAAAATATTTAATTTTTATCAGTCCTGACCATCAGTCCGCCAGTCCGTCGGTTAGACGATAATGCGGTCATTCTGACCAGACTGACGGACTGAACTGACGAAATACTGAACGTTCGGTTCTTTAACGAACGACGCCTTAGTGGTTCATCCATCCATTACAGCCTATAAAAGTTCGCTGCTGAACGTCGGCCTCCCCCATAGATTACATCATAGGGGGGATTTCGCCATAGTTGACACGCTTAGCGAGCGGGTTGTCAACCGCAGTTTTTTTTATTTTGATTTGTTATCAGGAAGATGCTGCTGTCCATCGCCTGTTTCAGTTTCCCTCTACCGCTTTTACTACATCCACGGAAAGATATGGAAGGGATATTCCTACACCCCCAATAGACGGTTCGTGGTGACTTAGTGGTTAGTGGGTTCCCATCCAAGCCGGGATCAATGCGAAATCACAAATTTTTTGGATATCAAAATCGATCAGAAGTATATCACCATACACACCAATAAGTCAAATCCCTTTATTAATGCATAGTGAGCTTTATAAACACAAAATATATAAAATTAAAATAAACAAGGCACTCAGTATAAAACACGTAATAACAACTACGCTGTATCAGTTGACACACACACATGCATTCGTAAAAAAAGAGCAACCTCCAGCCCCCTCGCCCCTGCGAGAGTACCGGTACCGGAGTCCATCGTTCATTACCGCCGAAAACAAAAGCAGTTACCGTGCCCCTGAATATTTTACACGCCATTCCACGGCGCGGGGATAGCAATTTGATGATACATCCCGCTCTGGGAGCCTGTTATGACGCTTCGTATTAATAAACAATGCATGGAGTTTGTATTGACGTGTTACAGTTTTGTAACAGCGCCATCTGTGGATGGATAGCTAAACTCACAAAAATAACTTTCTACATAACTTTTACTTATTTTAAAATCTTTATCGCACGCTCTATAAAAAAAAATACAAAGGGCGGACTTAATGCCTAAAGGCATCCTCTACCAGTAAACCCATAGTTCGGCTTTTGAAGTAAATACCAACTTTACATCATACATGTTAAGGCACTTCTGTGTTTATATAAATATTTTACAATATTTTTTGGAAGATAATGGATAGTCATACATGGTTCATCTACTCGACACAGATTAATAACATCAGGAGATGAATTCTAAAATAGAACAGTGCGGATCTCTCACACAAATAATATAAACAAGTATAATAAACGCGAATCGTTGGTTCAAAAAAATCTCATTCGCTAAAATCGAAACCAACGACGCAACGAAAACCAGATAATATTCACAACATGAAAGGTTGTATCATCCCGCGTCCATTGCCGATTGCGAACGAGCGAAGAAAAAGCTGGCTCTGTTTTGAAATGTACGATGGGCTGTGGGATTTTCGAAACAAAGCATTGTATTACTTCCTCGTATAGACAATAGGGCGCCCCATTCCTAGCGCTGCGAATAAAAATGAAGAATGAAACAAAAGGAGCGCTCCAATCAAAGCCCCCCAACCTGGGATATCTCTACATTATAAATCCCAGAGGCGGGTTCATAATCATTTCAGACTGATACACAATAAATAAAACGTAAATATTGCTTTTGTTAGGGGCTGCAATTAGCGAATAGAACGCTATGGTGCAAAACAAGTGGTCAATGGATGACTTTAAGTTCGCGCTTTGTATTGTATGTCGACGGACAATGTAAAACAGTTGATACAAAGACAAAAAAAGAAAGAGTAATATCGTCGAATTCAATATTCATGAACTAGTTCTTTTTCAATAACAACCCAACAACATTATTGCTGGACCCTGCCCTCTTTCAAGTTTTATGTTACGAATTTCCTTATTCAACTATACGTACCAATACTGCTGAAATAGTCTGATTACTTGACTCTGTCATGGGAACATTCGAGATAAAGCTTACGAACTAATTAAGACCATATCGTAGGCATAATATTCAAATATCATACATAAAGTAAAAATTTCTCTCAGAACGTGAACAAATTTTACAATGTCACAAACGAACTGTGGACGGTTATGATAAAAATTGTTTTAACGTCACACATACTGTAACGCAACGTATTACTCGTGTGCACTACACGCTCGCAGTTTAATTTTGTGACAGAAAACATGCCTCAATTTCCGTGTTCTGTTTTTACACGTTGAAAAACTTAACGATGAATAACCGGATTCGTTTTAACTCGACCATCAGTGTGATTCTATAGCGTAACTGATTGACGGTACATAGTGACAGTTTGGTGCATGCGACATGTGGATAATAATTCAAAGCTAAACAATTAGAAAGATCGAAGAAAAATCGGAGAACACACAGGTGTGGTTTGGCCGAAGTATTCAGATCCATTGCCTAGTAGATTATTTAATAATAATAAATCTGAAGCCGAAACAGGTAAGCAAACAAAATATCTAGGCCTGGCTTACGAGGTGACCGACAAGTAGTGGGGTGGTCTGCCGACCGAACTTTGCAAACAGGTTTATCCCGATGGGCTCTTCTCGGATCATCTTAGGTGACTGGGACTACGAAGTGGACCGAGTCGGACTGCTGCTGGCTCTAATACAGAAGGCGTTACATCTCGACACCGCTCACATCGACCGCCGGTTTCTGTACCAATCCCCCTAACCCTCAACCATTTGGTCTTCCCTGCCGAGGGCTCCTATCCTAAAGTATTATTTATTTAAAAATATTAATAGTTACTTTCCAACCATCCGCTCAATAAAATAAAATGACGCGTTTTACCTAGTTTGAAGAGCACCTCCCGCCCTTCCTCAATTGCGTGTTCTAATCCCGTCACCACTATTCCCAGCACCACTACTCCCAACTCCACTACTCTAGGAAAGACACATGTGTCTCAGACAGACACATCTTTAGTATAATGGATTTCCGCAAAGTAACGCCTGATTCTATTAATTATATTATTTATTTCACTATATTTGAATGAATATTTATCATTTTCTTTTATATATTTATTAAGCCCAACCAGATGAGAACACTCGTAAATCTGATAATAAATTTCGTGCAACTCTCTGCTAATTTAAAAAGAAACTAATTCACCATGAGCCCTATCGTTATCATAAACCAATTAGGGCGGACATACGCACCGTTAGTGGTCGGGGCAATCAGTGAGCACCTTCGCAGGCTTGGGGACGCGCCCCACGCTAATTATGTGAGACCGCAAATTCAACTACATGTTGCAGGGATTAAGTTACGTAGAGTTTAAGTACTCAAGGTCTTGTAGTATTTACATGGGACATATGTTGGACTTTATACAGATGAAAGTGTGACATTTTAAAAGAAAAACAAAAGAGCTAAAATAAAAATATATTCTTTGACCATTTTATATGTTGAAATAAAATTTAATCTTTTTATTTTTTATTCTTACACCATGTAGTGGCAGCGTTTGAATATCCACTGCCTCACATCATCTCATGGATGTCGTAGGAGGCGACAGTGGGAATCAAATCAGAAGATAGGCGGCAGCGTTTTCCTAATAACGACTAAAAATGGAAAACAGCGGTTGTCAAACCGCTCGGCAAGCGTGGCAAATATGGCAAATATCCTTTCTAAGAGGCAACATGTAACGATACAAGGGTATAGAAGAAGAGACAGCGAAGGAAATTCACGTTCACGTGAGTGGTGTGGCGAAGAAACACGAACCACACATAACGCAAAATATGTAAACAGTGCGCTCGCTATTCTCCTAGCAATTCGCGTGGAGCAAACTTTCAGGCGCAAGTCGAAGGGCACGAACAGCGAAAGAGTAGTGTTTACATATTTACTTACATTCAGTTGACAGCTTGTGCCCAAATCAACAGCACGTGGCTTATCCACACAAAACTGAGAAGGCCAACGCGCGAGTTTTAGAGTTTCTAGAACTTTAACAGTCTGAATCTAAAGAGCTCATTTGGAATCCAGAACATAGCAATCATAAAGATACACAAAAAATAAACGATGCATGGAACCGTATTTCGACTACTACGAAATATCACGTTGATGACCTCCATGTTCGCCGAGCTTCAATAGGTCACATCGCAAATGTGTCAACGGTGGTTCGCGTCATCACGAACGTTTCTGGTGGCGAGTAGCATGCACGACTGTGCAATATTTTTTTAAGAATAAAATCCTAAATTAATACTTTTCATATTTTATGTACTAAAATAATATAATTTATAAAAATGATACACAACTAAAAGTATGTCAATATAGTCTAATTAATAAATGTTCGCGCCTTCCTTGTATTTTTGGCAGATTTCATCACTTTTATCATGACAGATAAAGATAAAATGCTAAAATCTACTAAAACATAATAGAAACGGCGAACAGATTCAGATTTTTACGATATTTAAAAGCAAGCAAACAAGTTCGAATTAGACATTCGCTTAATTATTATTTTTTAGTTTATTACAATACTAGCTACTAACTTAAAGGCATCTCAAAAGATGAGATAACTTTCAGAAAAAAACTCTTATACATCATTTTCTTCAGCCGAGTGCAGCTTAGCGAGATTAATAAAGTTATATTTCACCGTATAGAAAACCCGCCTCGGTCATCAAACTAGAAAATCCCATGAAACCGTCGCAAGTCCATGCTAATTAATACTTGCCTGTCGTCAGTCTACTAACGATATTAAGGCATGCTATGAAAAACGGTATTAGAGTACCGAAAGATAAATTATTTCGATTGTTTCTGCTAGTCACCAATAGATAGCGTTGATTATGTGATTATTTGACTTATTTATTTTGAGATGACTACTAATGGGGCATTACAGTAATTGGAAATAATTAGAAATATTAACTTAAGAAGATTGTTAATTGAATGTATAAATTAAAAAGTAGCCCCCATAATATTCCATTGTCCAGCACGTTGATTATTCTCTGGATGGGAAGCTTAGAGACAGTCAGCCAAGACGTCTTAACACTTATAATGCCACCGCTGCTCATTTAAGACATTTTTGAATTGCAATCTTTTGCCCTACTCGTAACACTTAATAAATATAATAATAAAAAGTTCTCTAGAAACACAGTCGCATAGTGCAGCCTCTTCCCGGCAGATGGTGTTAACAGATATCAAACAGTAAAAACGTATTAAAGAAGCAAAAGATTGGGAAGATTATACTTGTAAATAGCCAATATCTATTTCACAGCAATCGCTGATTAACGCCCTTGAAAAAAATTGGTCAGTTCGTTGTTCATGGAAATCATAGATAAGCTATCGAAATATACGAGATACGACTCCTAACGGTTATTAAATACTGTAGCAGTTGCCACGTCATAATTTCATAGAATCGATTAAGAGGAACTCACTTAATAGTTTTTTACGTAGATAAAATTGAAGTTACGAACGACGGTAAGTGGCTTCGGCAGCCTAAGAACTCCAGCCTCCAGCTTTAACTTTTTTTACGCGGTAGAAACAGAATGGGTTGGCTCGACCGAGGTTAAACCACGCCCTCACAGAATACCAGCGCTAAATAGCAGCTGCTGTGTTTCATGTGGTAAGTGTAGAGAACCCTTTTACTGCAAAGGACTTATTCCATCTTAGTCCTTAGCGGGGACAACTCATCTGCATTTTGATGAGTCTTAATCGAGCATATATTTAGATGTCTATGGACCACAACAGCATCCACTTACCATCAGGTGGACTGAGTGCCCGTTTGTCATCCTTATTCTATACCCTTAATAAATAGGTACTCGGTGCCCTTGTAATACAGTATTACCATTTTACCATTAAAGCCTATTAAAGTCTATTGAGGAACATAGGCCTTCCCCCATAGATTACTTCACAGTTGACAGACAGTTCATAGTTCACAGTCGCTCGGCCAGCGGATTGTCAACCGCAACTTTTTATTATTTTGAGCTGTTATCAGAAAGACAATGCTGTACATCACCTGTTCCATTTTCTTTCTGTCGCCCCCTGCGACACTCACGGGACGATATGGGATAGTGGATATTCTCATTTAATTTCTTAACTTGAATCTCACCGTTTTGGCGTCATTTCGCGTTATTGTATAGTTTAGTTACCAAATAATACATAGTGAAACAGCATTTTTGCGGTAACAAGTTGTGAAGGTACAATAAATATATGCATGTAAGGTATATTAATAATAAAAGGGGATCGTTTCACCCGGGCTCAAAATCGTATACGTAATACGAACACGTGATAGTATTTTCAGTCAAACCCAAATCTTTGTTAGAAGACGGTTAAAGATGATGTAACATGTTACGAAAAATCATTGTTTTTGAGAAAATTAATTTTAATATTTTTGTTTACTTTTTCGAACTTAGAATATTGCTCACTTAAAATGTATAGATCCTAAAGATAAATTATAAAATAAATGACATTAAAACCGATATATAATCATTTATTGATAAAAATAATAAAACTCTCTGGTAGTCAAAACGTGGTATATAAGTTTGCCAGAAGCTATAGTAAATTAGTAAATATTAAATTAAGCACTCTTTGAAAATTGAAATCGGACAACATGGTAAAGAATTATCATTTATCACTGACCATACATAAAAAATATTACAAGGAATTGAGGACCTCCTCTTTTTTCGATGTCGGTTAGTAAAAATAAACATTTAAAATTAAAATAGTAATTTAAAACACATTACAATAACTTAATTCGCATACGGGTAGCAAACGTCGCCATTTCAAATTTTATTAGCGAAATAAACAAGCAAAGGAATTCCAGAGTAATAAAGCGTCGATCCTAGGCACCGAGTCAATGCGCAAATGAAATATAGACACAACCCTAAAATGATAAAGCGTTAAAAAGTCCTCGGGCGATCACCAAATCAGTTTGACACCCAAGCAGAGAAGGGTTGCAAAAATTTTAATGGCCGGAAATATTAGATTGAAAAGTTCGTGACATTTCTCTTTTGGAGGTTAAAAATGAGCGAGCATTTCAACGTCACCCAGCGAGGAAACAAAGGGTACCCGTTTTACTGTTGTACTGCTAGATATTTACATTTAAATGTACATTTATTCATTTGTCACAAATGTTGGTCTGTGTTACAATACGTTTAGAAAAAGAAATATTCTACAATTAAAAATGGAGTTAGAGGCAAATAATTCTTTAGCTTTCCTAGATGTTTTAGTCATTCAAAAGCCTGATAACATCATTACCGTGTATAGAAAAAAGACCCATACATACTAACATCCGTTAGTACAGGTCTTTTTTTAAAGGTGAATTTCACCACTATCCTTCATAGTCAGCTACCGCGTAAAAATATTTGTTTCGTTTTGAAAATCCAAAAAGAAACGGACCCACAATAAGCTTCTTTTGACCTATTGATATTTGAAATTAGAAACTGTTCAATGGTAATAATTAAATAGCTCATACATTTGATTAGGCCATTACTGACTGTGCGTGACGCGTATTTCGGGTGACTACGGGAACACCTTCATATTTATTTCGTTTTTACATAACCGTGATAAAAATTGTACCATATGTTAATCTATATCTATGTGCTAAATTTCATTCAGAAACGTTTTACCGTTTATGCGTGGTGGTTATAATTATGTATAACATTTATTTCACAATACGTTCGTACAAAATTAACTTGGTTTCTAGAAGTGGCTACGAGCAAGTCTTTTAAATTAACACTCCCGCAATCTCAATGAGAATATGGCGACAGAGTTATAGACATTAAAGTCCATTTAGCACACAAATTTATTCTTATTCCGCGAGCCCGGGCCCACTTTTTCACGATCCATTACGTAAAACGCTAGAGTACGGGCACTCGGGGCAGAGGTCGCGTTCCCGATTTAAATTCACTCTGTAAATAATTTCTTTATAAAGTCGGTGACTGTTGCGGAATAAACACTTTAAATATACACTGACGAATGTTAATAGGTAGAATACAAGACGACCGTTTTAAATTACCCGATCGCATTTAGAACTTTTTTCATCATACCGCATCATTTTATTACGTGATAGAGCCACGCTGCAGCTATATTATGGTTGTAGCGCGAATGGGGCGGCTCGACCGGGGAAGGACCACGCTCTCACAGAATACCAGCTCAAAAAATCAGCTTAATACTGCTGCGTTTCGTATGGTGAGTGTAGAGATATTTATTAGAGACCCATTTTACTGGAAACGAGGCATTCCATTTTAATCCTCGGGGATGACAACACATCTGCGTTTTGATTCTTAATCGAGTATAAATGTAGATATCTATAAGCCACAACATCCACTTACCATCAGGTGGACTGTATGCTCGTTTACCACGCCTATTCTGTAAAAAAAATCATGACTTATATTTTTTTTATTTTATAACGTACATCATCATTATCATCATCAGCTTATGACAGTCCACTACTGGACATATTCCTTGCAGTTTGTCTTCCATCCCACAATATGTTAACCAACGCGGTCTGAGGACACGTCTACTCCAACAGTTATCGCTTTTGCGACAAATGTGACCAGCCCATTACCACTTGAGCTTGAATTACGGATGGCCATATTGGCTATGAACTACGTACGTATTATGATAATTGCATTCTATAAAGGCAATCTATCTTATGCCCAAATCCTCAAACGCCGCTCAGTATTGGAATGCCTTTAAGTTTCGTACGGTCTATATCACTTTAAGTCAGTGACTGGACACCACGAGACCAAACGACATCTTAAAACTGAGTAGCGTTAGAGTATTTTGCCATTAGTCCTCCACCAACAGCCTTCTATGTTAGGAGAGGCTGTTGGCTGTAGGTAGGTATCACGAGACTTTAGAAACATCTTAGCATCTGACGAACATACTAAGTGTTCATCACCTGTTGGTAAGTGGTTGCTGCGGTCTAGACATCTACATCTACCCCCGTTTGCGGATCAAAATGCAGATGTGTTGTGAGCCGTGAGGACAAAGATGGGAAGCCTCCTTTCCAGTAAAAAGGGTCTCTGATTCTCTACACTCACCATAAGGAACATGTTTCACTAGTCACTGTAAATCTGCGTTGTAAATTAGCGGTTAGGTTTCAGGTAAATTAAAGTTACAATCGAAGTACGACCCGCACTAGCTACCGCTAGGAATAAATAGTCACAGATTTTTCATTTCTGAGAGAGTAATGGAGCAATACGTTTACCGCGCTGCTCTGTGCATGTTGGCAGAGTTTAAATGTACTTGAAATATTATTCTTCGAAATGTGCTTTCCTTCAATACCGAACCCGTGAAAAATCCACACTTAAAAATGCAATTAACAATTTCATGCATTTAGATCTGCTATTGTGGCTATGCGCAGTCTAAAGTCACTACATACCCCACACCCATAGATATTCAACAAATACTTATTTTCAATAGTTTTCATATAATAAGAATGACAAACGAGCACACAGTCCACCTGATGGTAAGTGTGTATCGTGCTCCATAGACACCACATCTTTCCTCGGTTAAGAATTAATATGCTTAGGACTAAAATGTAATGCCTCATTTCCAATAAGTAGGCTCTCTGGTCCTCTACATTTACCATACGAAACAAGAGTAATATTAAGCTGCTACTTTACGCTGGTATTCTGTTACGGCGTGGCCATTCCCCGATCGAGCCGAGCTATTCGTGCTACAAGCATTATATAGCTGCAGCATGGCTCTACCACGTATAATAGGTGAAATATTTAAGCTAGTGTTCAAACAAAAATCGCTTCCGTACGAACCAGTGCGCGCACACATCAAAGGAGACAAAGGACGGTATCAACGTAGCGCCGAAAAACGAAACACCAGCGGGTAATTACGCAGCGGCTGCGAGTTGACTGAGCCTAAGCAAACACACAAGCTTGAACGCCCTTTGTTACAGGGATGCCAGTTAACGTGTGACAATTATTTATATCGATTTAAGGGTTTAAAGTTATGGTAATGTCTTTCAGGGTGATTTTAACTGAGGCGTAATTTTGTAAAATTTTACGAGAGACTGGAGCTTAGAGAAAACATATGCAAACTGTTTTTTAATACAATAAGGACTAAAGGCTGAAGTGGTCATATACCGAAAAGTCATGGGGTAGCAAGGGCACTAAATAGAGTGGAACGTGAAGAAACATTGTTTTAATAAAAATACTAGCAATGCTATTCACATTACTAATATTCCTTGTAACCCACTCCTGGTAGGCTTAAAGTTTATTTAGGAGAGACTTTTCGAGTTCGCGATCCGCACCCTGCCACTACGCTACTGTCGCTTCCTCTTCATTTTAACGTCATATTTAACATTAAATGATATAAACATACTTTTTTTAGAAGCTGTTTAAATTAATAAAAGTAGTTTTTACTGGTTGAATGGCGTATATTAACTTACATTCCCAATGTATCGAGCACTGTACAGCACCCATGGACACGGGGGCGACTGAGTTGTTCCACGTCCCAATGTTTAAATTAATTAGTTTTCATCCGTACTACACACAATATGAACTGAGTGCTCGGATTGGGATTTAATTTTGTCAATTATAGGATTCCAAACTGATGGTTAGTGAACTGATGGTAGTACCCAGCTATCTTATATATTGAAATAAGGGATGTTTTTTGATTTGCCACGCGAATCATCCTTGGAAGGGATCAGTGTTCTTTAGCGAGGATTTGTGGTCTATCAAATCTGAGGTAGTGACTATACTTGCTCCTAGACTACCGACTTCCTAGAGCGTCGATTCTGAACACCTCAGCCTCCCGTGACCACGGGCACTGTGAAGTGCTCAAAAATTCGGAAATGTAAAATAAGTAAATACGCGATAAAATCGATAAAAATTAGTTTTACACTTTTAAATGTGTACTATTCGCATAAACATAATAAATCATTATGTTTAAATAAAATTGCCATTTAAGTGGACTATGTACCTGAAGCGTAGGTTTTCGTTGTCAAATTTAATTAAATTTAATATCAGGCCACATTTTTAATAGAGAGCGAGGGCTCGATAGAAAATAAATGTCAAGTACTCTACAGTCTATGCGTACAATCAAATAAATTAAAATAATTATGGTTTATATCCTCCAGTATTATGCACACACACGCATCTGTATTAATAGCTGCCAACGTATTTTTTTTCAATATAAAATGCGATACGATAAGCTGACTGCGGCGACGGGCCAGCCATACAGCTCGAAGAGCAGACAACTAAAGGGAAAGAAGTTTCACCAAACAAAAAAATTTGGTAACTTTACTTTGGCAGGCAGATTAGGTAAAATATACAAAAAGATGTGATGAGATGAGTTGGAGACGACGATATGTGTATACAGACAGAATATTCCATAAGCTATTTTGTGTTCGACACATTGCCTGCAATAACAAAACCAGATCTACATGCCTATCTATCCATACCATAAGATCAAGTAACCATAACGCTAGTACACTATCACACAGGCTTCGTAGCTCGCCCCGCAAAGTGATACGGGCTTTCAACTCGCTCGCCTCAATTTCGACACACACGTATCAACAATATCCCATAATAATAGGCCTCAGGAGCATCGAGCAGGCATTAATTTCAGTTTACGAAACGGCCGTATCGATCTTCGATAGTTACTCGCTAGCGCGGCTGCTCCAACAAATCCTTGGTACCTCGAGCTAACATAGGGCCACCAAAGACGGTGTACTGGCATTCTCTATAGCATTCATAT
>DWHP01001033.1:0-17138 GCA_018247895.1 Parnassius honrathi
TAACCTGTGATGTAACTTTTTCTTCATACTTTCATCCTGGCTTAGGACAGGCAAAAATTGAGGAATTAAGGAAAAATCGAGATTTTACTAAAAAAAATGTTGTTATTTTTCGTTGAATTTACGTTCTATAAGTGAAACCACCACTGGTTTCAAGGATAAAGGTCTTTACACTAACACCCTGTATATATTCTCAAATGAGGATAAGAGTGTTGATGTTTATGGGCCACAGCATCCACTTATCAACAACAGGGCTGTGTGCTCGTTTGTCACCCTTAATCTATAAATAAAAATTACAACGTTATCGCATTATAACTAGGTATATAGTATATACGTAAAGTAACTAACGAATACTCTCTACTCGTTTCGTTCAAACTAACAAACTATTTGTATCAAAGTCATCAAGGTCTAATCGCAGAGTTTATATATTTTTTAATTCATTACACTTGGCTTTGTCGATGCGCTCGTTCTGTGAACATTGAATGCTATTCAAGGCGCATTATCGATTGCAGAAAACGTTATTATATTAACTAACGCCTGCACCACGGCTCTTCTAACACTACGTTCTAATGTTCCTTGTAATGTAATGTTATCCTGTGGCATATGAGGCTTATCTTTAATGATAATTTCGTCCATGATCTGTGTGATAGCGACTTTAAAATATCAATAAGATTTTGTTTAGTAAGCACTTTTAAATCGTTAGTTTTAAAATTTTTGTTATGAAACGTATAAATCTCTATTTTATAAATGTGGGGACTAAATATGAGAACTTGTTAATAACGGTTTCCGTTTATTTTGTAGATAGGATAAGTCGGGGGAGACGATCTCCGCATTTGATCTTCTTTATGAGCCTGTAACAGTTGCGCGCTTGATATCTTATGGTTGCTGCCATTATATGATATTTTCAACATTTTATGATTATCATCATTGAAATGCTACGGGTAACGGGCCGGCCATATGGCTCGACAGGACTAGAGTGCCAGCCTCGTAACGGTAGGCGAAGTGTTCTTCATTAGATGGAGTGACGGAGGTACGGCATGAAGTCGTTGGATATAGGTGGCTCAGGACCGTTCTTTGTAGAAAATTTATAAAAGTCGTCCAGCTGGGTTTCTTCTTGCAAAAGTTTTTTCCAAACCTGTGGTTAAAGTAAAATAAGTGAAACTTATAATTTTTTTGTTATATAAATAAGTACTAAGTTTTTTTTATATTCTCACATTGTCATGCGATTCAGAGCTGTGTTCAAAATTTTGAATCTCTAACTCATCAGGAAGTTATTTTAATATCTTTTAATTACTAAATCCGAACCTAACAAACATATTAGACGAAAGTGAGTCAATAATAACGTGGAGAAATGAAATTCAATAAAATTATTTATAATCTATATTGGACTAAATGTTATTCTATTCTACATTAGTAGTTTCGGATTCGTATGGATATTCCCATTGAGTAGCTATATAAGGAAACAATGGTTATTGAATTTTCGTCCACTGCCTCCAATAAAACGACAAAACTTGCATAATTGAGGTTTTAAAATGACACCATGTAAAGCAGCGATCAATAACCTTAATGGTGGCTAAGAAAGTCGCAATCCGACACCGAAAGCAGAGCTCTCTTTATGTTTGCGTCACATGCACAAGTAACTTGAAATGAATAAACAAACAATCAAGTTACATTAACTGTGTAGGTATAATTGTATGCAGCTTTGTCATGCCGTGCAGTGGCGGTGCGAGGGTACCCCTTGCTCCATGTCGCCGCGTAGTGTCTTGGTGGGCGGCAGAGGGAAACTGGAACAGGATATGGACAGCAGCATCATTCTGAAAACATCTCAAAATAAAGAAATGCGGTAGCCAACCCGCCTAGCAAGCGTGGCAAGTATGGCAAAATCCTTATGATACAATTTATGGGAAAGTCTTATGTTCAGCAGTGGACTTATATAGGCAGTATTGGATTGATGGATCGATAGTATGGTAGAAGCACGCATGGGGCGGCTCGGGCGGGGAAGGACCACGCTCTTACAGAATACCGGCGTGAAATAACAGCTTAGTAGTGTTTCATATGGTGAATGTATAATAAACCTTTTACGGGAAACGAGGCATTCCATCTTCGTCCTCGGGAGTGACAACGTATCTGCATTTTGATCCATCAACGACAGATGTAGAAGTTCACGGGTTGCCCGTGTGCTCGTTTCTCACCCTAAATCTATAAAAAAATACCCGAGATAACGAATATTACCAGATGTAGTTTCAATGTTGTAAACAAAGGCTATATACATAATAAAGAAAATGTTGAGTTACTACTTTAAGTGGTAGAGGTAACCCTACTGCAGTTGTATTATGCTCTAAGAGTAGTTTCTTATGGTTATGATGGGGAGTGACGAAAATTAGGAAACCTTTGTATCTGTGACAAGGCATTTTGTCTTAGTATTCAGTGAGGTGGGCACGAGTACTTAAGTGGAATAGTATCAAGCAATGTCATATAATAATTAAAATAAGGAGTGACAACCATTTGCATCTTGGTTCCTTGTAGAGCATAGATGTATGTGGGCCTCCACTTACCATCAGATGTGTGCCCGTTTGTCAAACTTACTTTTATAAAAAACATAAGTTCCCTTTTTAAATAGTCGTCTTCCTCTAAAGCGATGCGAAAATGATGTAATTTATAGTACTCACAAAGTAGATAGTCACGAACACTGCATTATTGGTAACAATGTCAATCGACGTCTGGATCGTTATTTGTGAAGTTTGACGAAAATAACATAACATTGTCCTTATTTACGTGTTGACCATAGTGATTAAACACGAGGAAAAAACAATATTGCTGTGAAATATACAATTCCACTTCAAAAGTAACGGGGGCATTTATATGTTGCAAACCACGCTGCAGCTTACATTATGTTTGTAACACGAATGGGTGAGCTCGACCGGGGTAGGACCATGCTCTTACATAATACCAACGTGAAATATCAGCTTAATGCTGTTGTGTCGTGTGACGATTGTAGAGAACCGGAAACACTATTGTAAACGAGGGTTTCCATCTCAGTTCTTAGGGGTGACAACACATCTGCATTCTGTTTTTTAATCGATCGAGTGGACTGTGTTCGTTGTCACCCTTATTCTATGTCTAAAGATAGGCCTCTCACACAAAGGGCGGATTTATTATATTACCACACTGGATAAGCGTGTTGCAGATTGTAACTGTGCCGGAAATCTAGCATTTTCGGGGTTATTCCCTATCATTTATCTATTATTAATTACGAACACTCCAATATTTTTTTTAGATTTAGATTTTCGTCTATTTTGAAGCTTTAAAATTAGATTACAAACGTAGATTCTACTACTTAGTGTATTACTTCCGATTTGTTTGCTTTGATTGTTACCGAAAGTTCAATTTCGATATGAAAAACACCAGTTAAGAAACCACCATCATCGTCATCATTACGGACCATCAAAGTCTACTGTTGTTGCACTGCCGTGGCAGCTTTCAAGTTTTAGTTCGGCGTGATATTTCATTGTCATCATATCCTTGAAACTATTTTTTTATATTTTTTTAAAAACAGAAATGTGAAGTCCTTATTATTTATATTGAACTAAATTTATGATAAAGTGAATTTTAAAGTAACGAAAGCTGCGGTTGCTGAACTACGTGCCCAACGTGGCAACTATGGTGAATGATTGATACAACCTATAGATTAATCTTAGGAGGGTGATTATCTATGGGAGGTCTGTGATTAGCCGTGGAATATCATAGGCCTTGTCTTATAAGATTTCTCTTAAGTGTTCTGCGATCTTTAAAAAATCTCGATCAGTACTGATTTTTTTCTTTGGCTATGGGAGGCAGGCCATTCAAAATAAAACGTAATTTCTTTTATTATATCTAATGTTTTGTCGTTTAATGTAAGTGTAAGGGTATCCACTACCTCACATCCCCACGCGGGGGTCGCATGAGCCGGCAGAGGCAACTTAACCAGCAGACCGACTGCTGCTTGTACCCCGCCCGCCAAGCTTGGCGGCAAGGGAGGCCTATGTTCAGCAGTAGACTGCTTTAGGCTGCAGCGGGTGGAATGGATACGTAATGTTGAGAGCTACAATTAGTACATAACGAAAAGTGGTGTTTTTCGGTTCTTGCACTTATTAAAGGTTTCCTCCGTAATTTATATAAAAGAGAATCTTTTCGTATACAGAGAACGGGCGGCAACTGCGCGGGGCTGCCGCCAATGGATTGGTCCCAGTACGACACGTTCCCCGGGGACTTCGAGAAGTGCTCGCTGCTCACCGCCGTGCTCGCGCACCTCGGCCTCTACCTGCTCATGTTTCTCGGCTTCATCAACAAGCTACTGTTCACGCCTAAAGTCGCCACCGAACGGAACCGAGAGGTACGCACGTTGCGCTTTTTTTAGTTTTCTTCTCTTTTTTTAAATTCCTGTCGTTCAATTGTGTAACGCCATCCTTGATCACGTTGTGAAATACACATTTGATTGGTTAATTTTTATTGAACTAAAATTTGGGGACAAAGGCCGTCAAACTCCACACTACACATTGAAACAAAACTTATTTTCAAGTGACGAAAAATAGGGAGGAGGTTCTTAAATCGACGCATGTTTTTTATGTAGTATGATCACGTATAACTTTTTACGAACTAGTCCAGATTTTGATAATTCTTTTTTTAATGGATAGGGACCTCGAAATTCGTCCCATGTATATTGAAAAAAAATTATTACCATAAGGGTGGGAAAATAGGTGATTTATTGTTTACACATAAATTTTAATGCTGAGTTGTGTATTACATTACATAATAATTGCATTACATTACAAAAAAAACTCACGATGCATGAGCTTTATACCTGTCAGTCTCTTGTGTGTAAACCTCTCAGTCCCTGCGTTTCTGCTAAAGCTCGTTCATCGTGAGGTTTTAGTAATACCTTATTTGGCTCTAGATCGGATAAAGGAATACTCTCAAGTGTTTTTACTCTACTCAGTGCCACATATGCCTGCCCTTTGGCAAACACTTTCTTTCCGAGGTCGATTACAGTTCTAAACAAATAATAGTTAAAGTATAGGATTATATAACAGTTAATAGCTGAAGTAAGATAAGTAACTATTTTAAAAGTAATCAAAAATTAAGCATGTAGTAATAAGTAGATTATAGCTAAAAAATTATAAAATAAAAACTTAAAAAAAATTAAACCGCCGAAAAAATTAAAAAGCAAAATATAATAAACCTTTTTCTTTTACCTTAATAACTAAATTCTTAAACTAATGTAAGTGTACCTAAGTATATATATTTTAATTATTATGAGTTTTTAATTAACCTTAATAACTTAGTTTTTAAACTAATATAAGTATACCTAAGTAGTTTTGAGCCGGCGCCAAATTTTTCCCTGTAGCGATACCAAATCGAAATGTGACTGCAGTGAAAGTTTTGGAACACGGAATAAATTTGTGTGACGTTGTTGGCGTAAACTAAAATAACATAAATTCTTGGTAATTCGTGTAAGCGACCTCAGTGCGGTAAGATACACGTGCAGCCAACGTCATAACAATACTATGCGAGGGAGCGTCTTATCAGATAAAGTGGATACCATTGTTTCCTGAAATGTTCAATCGCTTGTTCTAATACTACTCTGTATGAATACAAGTCAATTACGACAACGCCTGGGCAGATTTTGATGAAATTTTTTGTGTGTGAGGAGTCGAACACTCCTCCTCCTGAATGGTTTAGATTTACAACTGAACCCGGTAGAGTTCCAAAAATTACCAGTGCGAAGTCGGGGTGGATCACTAGAATTGATAAAGTATATAGTATAATAGGTCTTCCTCAAGGATTGCCACAAAGCACTGTTCGGAACCGGGTAAGGCCGTAGGTAGATTTTGACACTAACATACAGTAACATAGAAGTAAACATCTGCACATGAAATAAAAGAATACTAAGCGGGTTTTCGTTACTCTTTACGATCAAAACTTTTAGAAAAAGGTTGATATTTTCATAAGGTTGCTATGTCAACGGAAACTGTATTTAATAGGTTACAACGTGCACAAACCTTTACAACAGTATAACGTTACGAAACTTACTATCAACGTTACCAGTAACGTCAAAGTTACATAGAAGTATCGTTAAAGCGCGATTTCTCAAGGTTGTAAATAGACAGAACTAGCTAGGCAGTGGGCACCGTCGCGCGCGCCAACTCGCCTGTCCTCAGCGCACTTAATGCTCTTCTGGACACAAACCCTGAGTGTGGCCTGTTTGCGGATGAATGGACGGTAACGTTGTCTGAACACATGAAGTTTTGTGAGTGAGGAGAATACATACTTTGTCTTTAATTAAAGTAAAAATAAATAAATAAAATGAATTCTACACGGATCGGATTCCTTTTGATTGTTATTACCTTTGTTATCGCACTAACAAAAAATATCTGGAAGTTACCTCAATATAATTTGCTTGGTTCACTGCTTAGAAGAGCCATTAAAGCTTTTAATTATACGTAGAAAAAATGTCTTCTTTTGTCATATATTTCTAGTTTTTATTGCACTAATAATTATTACGATACGTACTAACCATAAAGAACTCTATTATACGTGGTAGAGTAACGCTCAGGTATATTATGGTTGTAGCACGAATGAGGCGGCCCGACCGGGGAAGGACCACGCTCTCATAGAATACCGGCGTAAAATAGCAGCTTAATAATACTGTGTTTCGTATGGCGAGTGTAGAGATCCGGAGACCCTTTTTACTGGAAACGAGGCATTCCATCTTAGTCCTCACGGGTGACAACGCATCTGCCGATAGATTCAGATGTCTATGGGCCGCAGCAACCACTTACCATCAGGTGGACTGTGGGCACGTTTGTCACCTTATCCTATATAAAAAAAAATTAAAATGTCTACTTATTTATTCTAGTCTTGCAAGACACTAAAAAAATATATTATTTTTATTTATTATATACACAACAGTCGCTTCACAAAACACCGCATATAAAGCAGGCGTGTAATTGCTTACCTAGACTTAGCTGAGAAGAGACGAAACAATTTCCAGCTGTTTTCAAATGTTTGATGAAACATAGGCTACTTCATACATTATAAGATGTCGTTAAACGCGACAGTTACGACCACTTTATGTGAGTGAAGCCGGAAATATTTTGGTATCGTTTTTTAATAATGTTGACGTAAGTGGACGTTAATTAATATATTTTATTAGAGTGCCCAATCAATGACTGTGTTGTTAATGGGACGAATGATGTGCGGTTACGGAAGGCCTGTGCTGGTTGTATTCAACATGCAGCACCCTCAAAACGAATAAAAATTAATGATTTAGATGAAAATTATAGTAATCTCTAAGAGCGTCGTTATGCTGTCATGATAACAATCCCCAAAAACTCTCTTGGACACATAAAATATCGATAGACACTGGGCTACTCTTTTTCCAAATAATTCAACAATATTTGAATAATCGATAATATTTGTTAATAACTAGCGATTGATTAATGTTAACGCAGCACATACAATCACAGCGGCTACAGAAGAAAATGTGAATATTATTAAAAAACTTGTATAAGCAGACGCGCGAGGAAGAATTAAGATGTTGACAGAAAAGACTTTCTTATCCGTTTGTACCCATACACACCATATTACATGACTATCTCAAACTCACAGAAGTCAGTGTTGTGTGTGTGCAGTGCAAAATGGGTGTTGCAAATGCTCACTGCGTTTAAAAACAGGCGCGTGTTGACTGTTGTAGGGAGTTTTTAGAGCTGTGTGGTGAAATGTTTTCAATATATAGGGATAGTTACTCCATCGTGTCAAAGTCACATATAGCCCAGATCTAGCCCCTAATAACTATTACTTATTCCCAAACTTAAAAGAGGGCTTCGGGGAAAACGATATACTGAGGATAATGAGCTCAAGTTCGATGTAAATTAACATTTTTTAGGGAAAAGCGAATAATATTTTTTCAAGAGAATGGAAAAGCTTTTTGCACGAAAAAGTAAATGTATTGATGTCATGGGAGACTTTAGAAAAATAAAAAATATTTCATAATTTTATCTTTTTCCTAAAATAGCTATACCGAGTATACATTGAAGTCCCCTCGTATTGCAATAATACAGATGCAAACTTTAATTTTATTCGTATTATAATGTGTATAGATTTCATCAATGGTATTTTTAAAGCAAAATGTTCGTGAGTGGCAGCCTCGAACCGGTAGGCGAACTGTAGGGCGACCCCTTACTAAAGGGAGCGACGACCTGGTAAGACATGCAGGAAGTCGACGGATGCAGGTGGCTCAGGACCGTGCTTTGTGACTTTCCTCATGGGAGGCCTATGTCAGCAGTGGACTATTGAAGGGCTGTAATGGTTATGATGATGATGATGATTTTTAAATAAATCCGATAATTGAGATATTCACCCGCCAAGCGTGATATTAATGTGAATTTTGACTGGCTGATGAAGAAAATGAAGACGATAAAGTGTCGTTTTGAACCCTTAATTTTCTATGATTACGTAGTAGATTTACGCAATTATATGAGCTATGTTACGGTTGAAGCACGAATGGGTCGACTCCGGGTACCGGGGTAGGACCACGCTCTCACGGAATACCAGCGTAATATAGCAGCTTAATGCTCCTGTGTTACGTATGGTGAGTGTAGAGAACCGGAGACCCTTTTAACTAGAAACGAAGCGTTCCACCTGTTCTCAGAAGTGACTAAGCGTCTGCATTTTGATTCCAGTAAAATAAGCTTTTATTGCTGTAACTTGGTAACATGTATAACATAATATAACATTTTTATTAGAACTATATGTAACTTAATTGTGTTTGACATCGTTTAGTTTGTCTACCTTCGTTCTAACTATTTTAAATTTAGTTTTGCTCTTAATATTTTTGTTTCTTCTTTTACCTCCCATTACTTTATTATCCTTCTATATATTTCTTTTTGCATTGTGTCTTCTGCAGATATTAGTTGACTCAAATATATGTCCACCTTACTTTAATGTCTTAATTAGTTGAGTTTGTCATTACTTTTGTTTTCGATGTGATCATTGATAGGTCTAGCTTGGCGCTTTCATCTGATAGTTATTATAGCATGTCTTCCAAATTATCTAAGTTCTTATAAAACAGAATAATGTCTCCAAAACGTAGATGGTTAAGTTTGTCACCGTTAAAGTTGAGTCCAATTTTTTCCAATTCCAGGTTTCTAAAAATCAATACTAGAATCTCAGAGAATAGCTTCGGGACTATTTGCAGTAGATACGAGGGTGGTTTTGTAATTATTATTAAGAAAACATCTCCTTTTTGTACTTGTTCTCCTAATAATTATGTCCTTATCATTCTATGATCTATATGGAAGTTAAGCTGATTTACAGTACATGTTACTAAACAATTTTGGCCTGTTGGTCAGGATAAAGTTGATTTCATTCTTGTACTTGACGTTAGATGACATTGAAGTATCAATATTCTCGACTTATCTTATAGTAACTATTTTATCCCGACTGATCTTACAATCTTTTTCCGTTTTTACTTCTTTGGTATGGCCAATTATCCATATTTATCCATGTTTTCCTATTGTATATTCTTCTCCTTTGCTGCAGACTCCTATTCGACCATTAAAATCTACCATCACAACAAGATTTTTATATGAACCTTGAACAGCTAAAAATTATCAGTTTTTTTTTGTCTTTTTCATTACCTGATCCTGTCGGTGAATATGCTTGAATTATGGTCCACATTTCTTCTTTATTTTTATGTAAAAGCAACTTGATATTAAGGAGTGCTATTCTTTTATTTATTCCTCTAATTTCGTCTATTTTGTTTGCCAGATAGTTTTTGATTAGGAAGCTGACACCATAGAACCCCGGTTTTATGATTTTCAATTTCTTCACCAAATGGTTTCATTTCACTGATTCCGATTATGTCCAATTTGATGTCGTTCATAGCTAGTTCCAGCTCTATCTGTCTTTCAGATGTTCGTAATGATCACGAGCTCAAGATCGCCATGTTTATGTCCCACATTGTTTTGTTTGATTTGATTGTTTCCTCGTTTTTTCCGTTTCGAGGTCGAGGTCATTTTTTCCCACGATGACCAGTCGGCTTGGGAGAGGGTTTTGTTTCTCAGTTTTACCGTTTTCTATAATAATATAACATAGTTTCGTTTCCGGGTTTCCGTTTATTAGTTACTATTGTTTCTTATTTATTTGATAATTAGAAAGAAAATTTAATCTCATTAATTCGAAGGCATTGGCCCTGTTTTCTTGTGTTGTAAATGGTTTCCTTGCATGGGTGTTATTTTGTAGTGACAATGGCAGTTCTCTTTTTCGTCTTTCATTAGTTAGATTTTTTTATAATAAGTGATTTTGCTTTTTATTACATGCACCTAGGAGAAAAATAATTGGCCTGCATTTATCCTCTTTGGTTATTTTTCCAAATCGATATATTTTATTTACTTCGCAATCTTCTAAATTAATACCTAAATCATCCATAAAAGCTTAAGACTGTTATTGACATTGTTTGCTTTGTAAACTCTATTTTCATTTTGTCGAATAAAAGTTGAAACTGTCTTCTTATTTTGTATTTACACGAAGTGAAACAAAACGTTCTTTGGTAGAAATTATTGTCTTCCATTAGCAATTCGCAACAGTCCTGTCAGTAGTCAAAAGCCGTATTTCTTTGTTTACGTATGACACTGAAATTATCTCACTTAATGCTAGTGATTTTTGCTTGTTGAATGTGAAATTAATCCGGTCAGATAAATAGGATATATTATCTCCAGCAATTTTTAACACTTTCGTTTCTTGGATGGCGGTGGTGATCATTTCTAAAACGAATTTTTACTATTTTTAAACACGATTAGTTTTAAAGTGACACAGAAGTGATGTTTACGTTACAAAGATCGGAACCGGAATCCATTTTTTAATACTTATTTGAAGATAAATGTAGTGGGATGCTGTGGCCCATGGACATGGCCACAGCATCCACTTACCATCAGGTGAACTGTGTACTCGTTTGTTAACCTTAGAGCCTGCGCTCACAGACGGCACGGCGTGGTAAGGTATATTTCGGCAAGGACCCTGTAGCATTCCGCTGCATGCCAACAAGTTAAGACGCGCTCGTGGAGTGGGCGCTCGTGCGAGTCGCAGAGATTACCGCCACAACTGAAATTCAACCTTGTCATCAATTATTTTGCACTTACATTCCTTTAACAACATAAAGTAACCAATGCGTTTCACGTGATGCAGTGTCAATCTGCGACACCCCATGGAATACCGCGGAATGCTGCTGCATGAAACGGCATCCCTTGGAATGCCGTTTCATGTAGCAGAATTCGCCGGTATCACGCGAGACGTTTCGGTTTATTCGTGTTGAAATAAATTAATATCAGTGCTAAGATTATTAAAATAACGCAAAAATATTTTTTACGCGAAAAAATCCTTCGACACGCCGTACCACGCCGTGCCGTACCATCTGTGAGCGCAGGCCCTTGTTCTATGGAAAAAATGTTTATAAGACCTATAATAAAATTGTTGTACTTTATTTATTGCAGTCATCTAAAACTTCATTTTTCTTTATTCTAAATTTGTCAATTATAGAAAGATTTTTTGTTTATGGCAACATCATATTCAATCAATAAATTTATAGTTTTTTTAGTCTGTGATTTTAAATAACTTGTTATTTTTTACGTTGGAGGCGTTGACATTGCCATGCCAAGTTTCCGACCTAACAAAGATACAAGACATTTTTTCTAACTCTATACACTTCTCCCAGCGTTGCTCCTATCTCTCTAACTCGTCCAAATAGGACTCGCAGTTTTCTTTTGCAAAATAATTGTGCACGAAGGTGATTACCCCCTCATTTGACCAAAACCTCTGTCGTTCAAGCGCAATTTTTAGATGAGGGAACAAAAAGAAGTCGCTTGGGGCTAGATCTGGTGAGTAAGGGGGATGGTCAAGCAGGTCAAACCGTAATTCGTGGATTTTCACCATAACAACCGCTGAGGTTCAATCCGGTGCGTTGTCATGGTGAAACAGGATTCTCTTTTTCTGCAAATGTGGCCGTTTTTCCGCAATCTCTGCCTTAAGTTTGTCAAGTAATAATGCGTTATATGCTCCTGCAATGGTTTTTTTAAAGATAATCGATTGAGGTAACTCCGTGACTATGCAAAAAAAAAAGACATCAGCCGAAATAACAGATTTTGCTTTTTTTAGAGCCGTTTCCCCCTTTGCAGTTCACTGTTTTGACTGTATTTTTGTTTTGGGCGTCTTCGGCGTCATCTACAATAGTTAATCGCAGTTTTGCGCCTAAACTGCGTCAACCGAGCGTTGAAAATGTTCATCCGAATACGTTTTTGGTCTAATGTGAGCAAACGCCGCACCCAACGCGATGACAGATTTCTCATGCCTCAATCTTGATTTAATATGTGACAAACACGTTTTTTCGATATTTTCACTCACTTAAGTTCGGTGGCCATCTGAACCGGCCGTCCTGAACGTTCATCGTCTCCCACGCTCTCCCAGCCACGTTCAAATTCATCTACTCATAATTTCACTGTGGTAAATGATGTCGCAGAGTCCTCACACACAGAGCCCAACTCGTCTTTGATTTGCGTAGGTGTTGCCTTTCAAAAACAAAAATTTTAAGACAGCTCGGTACTCAATCTTTTCCATTTTTCCAAATACACTCACATCGACTTAAACGACTGTCAAATAACAACTACGCGCCCAAAATGGCTGAAATTTTGATGTGTAACTGTCAAAGGATACTACATTGACTATATATAACTACATTTAATAGCTTTTATTGACAAGTGCTGCCATCTTCACGTTGAGTTCGGAAACTTTTCAGACCACTCTAGTATGTTGTATATTAAATGTTTATAAAATGCAATCAGTTGGGTGCTTTTGTTATGTAAATAATTTCCCGTGTAGCGGCGGTGTCAGAATATCCCCCATTCCATGTTATTCCGTGGGTACCGTAAGAGGCGACAGAGGGTAACAAGTCATAAGATGGGCAGCAGCGTCACGGCACGACTGAAATAAAAAACTGCGGTAGCTACCCGTCTTGCCGAGCGTGGCAAATATGAGGTATCATCATCATCATTACAATTTTTCACAAGTCTACTGCTAAATTGCCCCAAGGAATGCCACAAAGCACGGTCATGAATCACCTGCATCCACCGACTTCCTGCATGTCTTACCAGGTCGTTACTCCATCTACTGGGGGTGACGCCCAGCACTTCGCTTGCCGGTACAAGGCTGCCACTCGAGAACTTATTTCCCCAACGGTTATCAATTCTTCAAGCTATGTGGCCGGCCCATTGCCACTTCAGTTTACTAATCCGTTAAGCCGTTTACTTGGGTTCTACTGCGGATATCCTCCTTCCTAAGTTTATCACGCAGAGAAACTCCCAGCATAGCCCTCTCTAGCTCGCTGAGCGACTTTGAGTTTGCTCATACGGCCGGCAGGGACTACGTCTCAGATCCATAGGTAACTTTAATGTAAACCCTACTTCGAAATGTGTGGGACGTGAATTGAGGGTTACTATACTTTACCTTTCCTTTTAGTGTTAGCATTTTGAAAGTAATTTTAAAATATTTTCAAAGTATAAATACCATCCTTGAAGAACTGTACATCCTGAGTTTTATACGTGGTAGAGCCATGCTGCAGTTATATTAGTAGTATAGTTGTAGCACGAATGGGTCGGCTACGGGGAAGGACTACGCTCTCACAGAGTACCAGCGTAAAACAGTAGCTTAATGCCGCTGTGTTTTGTACGGTAAGTGTAGAGAACCAGAGACCATTTTTACCGGAAACGAGGCATTCCATCTTAATCCCCACCGGTGACAACGCATCTGCATTTTGATTCGTAATCGAGGATAGATGATGATGTCTGTCTGGCCACAGCAACCACTAACCATCAGGAGGACTGTGTGCTCGTTTTTTACTTTATCCTATAAAAAAATCCGGAGAAAAAATCCTGACTTGTAGGTAAGTCTACAATATATCTAAATTTTTGTTCTCTTCGTTACTCCGTCAATGTCGGAAATAGGAAATCTATGTGCAAGATCTTATCAATTTAAAGGATGCTCAAATTTCAAAGCTAGCAACTCGAATTGCAGTCGTCGCAACGACGGAGATGTGAAACGAGGCGTTACGTCGGATTTTCTATCTATATTTTCTTTTTAAATGTAGATTATATTTTCTATCTATATAATCTACATTTAAAAAGCATGCTTACATAAACTTTCACGACAACAATTTTCACGATAGAATGAAATGATGTGAATCTGTAACCACATCTCACTTACCATGAGCTGTGTGCTCGTTTGTCACCCAAATTCTATTTTTTTTCTGATACAAAATGAAGGATATTTTAGCTACGGGACCCTAAAAATTAAAAAAAGATATTACAAAATTAAATAAGGCTGCATGCTAGACATACTTTTGCCAGTTCGGATTTCATACCCTATAGAAAATTAACAGCACGCTGTGAGGAACAGTAGAAGGCACCATAGATGTACCCAACTAACTTGCAAAATAATGCAAATTTAAATATGCTCCAATCACATCCTGTTATGTCGAATGATCATTCTGCCAGTACAAAGCATTATTTCGTCCAAACAGCAAGTGTTTTAGTTTTGAAAATTTAAGGAAATACGTAAATATATACTGTAATTCAAATAATAATGAAATAGAAGCTAAGTAAAATTGTATTTTTTGGGTTTTTCTTAATAAAGAGTCGTTTTATTGTACAATGTCGTTACATTTTATTACACATATTTTTCCCATATTTTCGGAGTCCATGTTATATGTACATATTTTGATATCTTCTATACATATTAATCCAGGCACTATTCATTACACTCATGGTTCAACACAGTCCAGAGCCTGAGAGAGGTTGCAAAATATGTGAATCATCCTCTAAGTTCTTCAGTACAAATAAAATATGTTACATAAACTAAATAGATAGACAAATAGGTAAAGAATTTATTGCACGCCTCAGCACGCCGAGGTTGTGCTCTACTCTCACCTAATGGAAATCCAGTAATTTTTAGAGCTAAAAATGTCTTTTTTTAGTATTGCACTTTTAAAATAATAAAAATAAACATATATCGAGAAAAATCACTCGTTTCCATGTTTCTATTATTTTTAAAAGTAATTTTCTGTATTTAGTGTAAAAACAAACTGATTGAAAACAAATTTTGGAGAGTGTCAGGATGTATCAAAATAATTCTCTTTTTATTAGGTTTAGAATCTCAACGCACAGGTTCCTTTTAAAAATCACTGAGTAATTTGGTCTCGTTTAATTGTAATTAATGAAAACGTAAAAAACAACTGGTACTTTTCTACAAAAAAAAAATTCTCATGGATGGAAATTTCCATATTTGAGACGTAAAAAGAGATATTTTTCTTTTTATATAATCAAATGAGATTATGAGGCGTGCACTTTTGGATTTTCCAACCTTTTTGTTTGTCCTATAGCACATGTATTGAATGTGGTACTAACTAATTTATTACAAAAAAGTTTCAACAAAAGTTATTCTGCACACTGAAAGTTCTGCGTTTCTGTCCCTTCATAAATGTTTTAATTTCGAATGTTATATTTTGTTTAAACGTACGAAACTCATAAATTAATTAAAATAATTTTAGATGGAAATGCACGTCAATTGTTTTTTTTTATCACAAGTTGCAGTTTGTCATCCGTAGCATAAATGGAATTAACATGAAAAGGTATATAAGGCGATGATTTTTTACGATTTTAAAAATTAATTCCGTCCCTTTCATTGAAATTTCGCAATCCTGCACTGCTCTTCTTCAAAATGATTTTGCGAGGGAAGCACCTCATTTGAGCACCGTAAGGCGTTGGTACGTAAAATTTGATCATGATCGTGTTTCTCTCCCAAATAAAAGTTGTGAAGGAGAACACTCAACTGAGATTTCTGAGGAAGACGTGTCTACTGTCAGGCGACTAATTAAAGAAAAACGGTCCATCATGAGGAGATATGAAGGCATTTAGGTATTGGTTATTTAAACAAATTTACATTAACATTTAAAAATTAGTAAAATTTATTTGTTTTGATTCCTGGTGAACTTACCACAGAAAAAAAAAACGAGATCGAGTTGATTAATGTAAAATAAAGTGTTGTTATAAAGAACGTTGAATTCATGTGTATGATTCGAGGGGCACACTGAAATTTTCGGGAATATAATATTTCGGATTGAGTTACAATAAAACCTTTTTAGAATTTGAATACTGGCCTCTTAGAATCTTAATGACATTGAAACAATTTAAAAAAATGTTTAAAAAACTATGTCGGTTTAAAGTTCTTTACGTGGTAGAGCCATGCTGCAGTTATATTAGAAGTATAAGTAGTTGTAGCACGAATGGGTCGGCTCGACCGGGGAGGGACCACGCTCTCACGGAATACCAGCGTAAAACAGTAGCTTAATGCCGCTGTGTTTCGTACGGTAAGTGTAGAGAACCAGAGACCATTTTTACCGGAAACGAGGCATTCCATCTTAATCCACACAGGTGACAACGCATCTGCATTTTGATTCGTAATCGAGGATAGATGATGATGTCTGTCTGGCCACAGCAACCACTCACCATCAGGAGGACTGTGTGCTCGTTTGTCACCCTATACTACAAAAAAAAGAAAAAAATGTTGACACGTCGTTAACTGAAATGGAGCTCACGCGTGAACTTTTCCGTGCCATAATTTATCACAATTTTCGTCGCGGCTTATCTCAAGATAAATGTCTTAGCGAGCTTGTTTCGATTTAAGATGTTGAAGCACCGAGTCAAACGACAATATACCGCTGGTATTCCGAGTTCCGACACGATCGTGTGTCGCTTAGCACTGTTTCTTCTGCAGGTCCACCAAGAACAGCGGTCACGCCTGAATCGCTTCGCAGCTATTATAATAGGTGCGAACTATTATATTAGATGACCGTCATGTCACATACGAGCAGATTCGGGCTGTTATCAGTATCGGAGTGACGGCAATTCAGTCGATATTACATAACGATCAGTATCGGAGTGACGGCAATTCATTTGATATTACATAACGAGCTGTGTGTAGGAAAGCTAGTTTCCCGCTGGGTTCCCCACAATTTGTCCGAAGAGCAAAAGGCGGCTCGTGTAGATTGGTGCCGGAAT
>DWHP01001034.1:0-17138 GCA_018247895.1 Parnassius honrathi
AGTAGGTAACTTACATAACTTTTATTATGTAATTATGTAACAGCTAGCAATCTTTTCTCTTTCTCAACTAGGACAGAAATCCCATGATTTTGTTATGGTGTGGAAATAAAACACATTTCTCTTAAATGTAGAATAAGTATATTGAATAATTAAATAATGTTACTTCAAATATTTTGCCAAAAAAGACTTACAATATGTGTAATCGTAAAAGTAATAATAAAAATTATCTAGAGGTCAATAAATTTCGAGTTTTAGTGGAAACATACATTTTATAATAGTGGGAAGGTGGAATATATTGCAAGAAGTTAATAAACCAAACGTTGTACAACACGCATGTTGTGGATAACATACATCATGCAAGCGATTTCAATTTGAAACTTGCCATCACAAAGTGTTCTCCAATCCCGGCAACGTACAGCACAAGATAAGAATAGTCGACATGTCGAAACACAATCGTGCGAAACAGTCTATTAATTTCACTAACAATACATAATAGTTTTATTTATATAATTACAACCATTTGCGACAACGGAGCAAAATGCCTAGTGCTATATTTAATAAATATATATATAATGTATGGGCACTTTTGTATTCATGCAGGATGTCGATTTTTTTTAGGTCGAAAGATGCTTTAATTTACTAAAAGACTAGTGTAATCTAGTGGCAATTCTGAAAGATTATTGTTTAACGACATCCTGAACGTTACATTACTCCATAAGGACTCAATCTTAGACTATTTCACAATGTTCTTCTCAGTCTTTCGTCCTGCAAGAATAAAATATTTGGCCACAAATGACAGCGTCAAGATTTACTGTTTGTGATTATTAATAATCAAAAAATATAGAATTTCTAATGAAATATTTATGTGATATATATAAATGATAGAGTAACGTAATTTTCTGAAAAAAATTAAACTCGTGAATTTTTTTTTCAATACGTTTTTAAAATATTCTGCATTGAATGTTATGTAAAATTACACGGTTTTAATTTTTTTCAGATAAACACTAGATACGTGTGAGAACAGCGAGCATTAAATTGTGCTTTATCATAAATAGCAGTGTTTATTAACAGCAAAAACAAACAGTCATGTCTCATTCACTGTAATATAAGAGTTTAAAACAATAGTGTATGCGATATGAATAATTTATATATAAATTTATTACATACGCTTATAATAGTAGCCATTCGAACTCTGGTATGGTTACATATCATAATAGGCGGAGATACCACACTTAAAAAGTGTTTTAATTAAACTACAAATTCAGATGTATAAATAAATTATGCATCGTCAATTTAGAACTAAACAGGCATGCTATACATTATAATATCTCGACGCATTCTGCTTGTTGTGATGTGACGTAGTTGAGTGAGAGACTGCACGGGCACTGCTGACTGCACGTTATCAATAAAACCGGCTTTGCTGTGTAGGTAGCATATTATGTCACATAACATCCACCTACAATTGTGTAATCTCATGTGTTTTCAAATAACGAAAACCTGTACGTATGTGTATAAGAACGAGCTCGATTTAAAGTACGTTCGTCATTAAAAATAATTTAATGGATTATTCTAATTTATATCTATTGTGTACTCTGCAAAAACCCCGTTGTAAATGTTCAACTTTAAAATACCTACTTATATAAATTGTGATATTCAAAAATTATGCTTGTTCATTTTTTTTTAAGTTTAGCATCTGACTATTGCAATTGTTACGTGCTTCTGTAATTTAAACTTGAAATTGATTTACGATCGTCGAACTGCAATGAAAATAATCCA
Organism: Parnassius honrathi; assembly: GCA_018247895.1. Lineage (NCBI taxonomy): Eukaryota > Metazoa > Arthropoda > Insecta > Lepidoptera > Papilionidae > Parnassius > Parnassius honrathi. Next base: position 1,777 of record DWHP01001034.1, read on the forward strand.
ACTCCAACCATTTCACAACTTTGCCTGTTAACTGAGCGAATTACAACTATGACATGCATTAAACGTCTAATTAAAATATGCTCCTTCCTAACTTCTTATATTTATCAAACTAACGATATATTTATATTTTTTTAAATTAAATATGCTTTTAAGTGTAAAAATAGTTCTTTGAAACAACACGTCAAAGCACTTTTTTGCTTTGCTTTAAGGAGATAAAAATTTCTCCGATCAAACTATAGATACCAGAAATTGTTAATAATGCCCAACGAGGATAACATGTATGCCATAAATTATTTAGTAATCTATTGTAAATATTGAGATCGGCGTGTCATTTTTTTAGGAAGCTTTTGCAACTAAATATGCGTATTCGTAAAGATTCGCAAATTATATTGGACGGCAAAGACGTTATGAAGAAACAGGTCATGCAAGAACAGTACACACTTTATTATAATTAAAATTGAAAAAAAAATCTTCTAATAACATCGAATCAAGAGATAAAACTACCACAGAAGCTTCATCGCTAAACTTATACAAAATGTTACAGATAACTCAAAGTGCATTATTAACGAGTTGGTAAAAAGCTAGTACCACCTATGGGTTATTGGGCAATAATGGGTTTAAACGTTTAAGACAGAAAATAACTGTATGTTATATAGAGTCATGTTAACAACTTTTTTTTAATGTAACGTGAAGATAAGGATCTCCATAGCTTTCTTAGTCCGATCGTTACTAACGTCAATTTATACTAACTAGCATTCTAAAAATTTACTAACTACTGAATGCTGAGGACATCCACACATAAATGAATGCGCATAAACATCTACTTAATAAAGATATTGAACTAAAACTACTCGACGCACAGACCAGCAACAAAACGCAAGCTCCAATGTCAGATTGTAACCATCTCTACGAACACACCTTGATTTGACCTAGATACCTATCAAGTAAATGTTAAGTGTCATGTTTCAGTCACCGTAAAACGTGTTTTCATATCTCAATATCGCTAGTTGCATTATTTTATTATTAGTTGGATAAACATATTTAAGACTCCCTTTGTTACTCTAATTCACCTATACCTTTTAACCATTTGCAGCTAAATTTCTCAATTTCCTATAAAAACGTGTGGACTTCACAATAGGACGTTTAGGAATCTAAAATTTAAAAAAAAAAGAAACATGCGATAAATATAACTTTTTGCTTTATTTTAATCAGCTTCGACAAATTGCAATATTTCATGAGTTTCAGTGGAACCGGTTTATTTAACATGCATATAAGTTTCGACGCATTACGCATAATATATCATTGAAGCAGAAAATCGGTGCTCTCTGTAATTTAAACATAGTAATTGCGATACTTTGTGATCAGTTGCAAATTACACGTCCCCGAGCACTGACTCGCTTCTCGTTTAATTACATTTAAACGTTCACTATTTTCAGATTCTAGCATTTATATCTATACTTACTTATTTGCATACTTGTTGAATATTAACTTTCGTCAACTATTAGCAAGATTAATTATTTTATATCAACTAGTAATATAGCGTTGCTGATAACGGCGTTTAACTGCAAGTAATATCTTATCGTAACGAGCATCTAAACTATAGCTATTACTCACGATGTAATAAATATTATTTTTTACAAAATGATATTTTATTATTGCTTTCAAGTCGGCGGAAGAACTTTCACGTTATCGAATATATTATTAATTAAATATTGATATATTAATACAGAATTTCTACAGTACAAAGTGAACTATAGTTACCGATACCCACCAAAGTCTTTTAAATCTGACAAAGGAGTCCCGCGTTGCGTTTGTTACCAGCTTCCGTCCTACCCATTATATTCATTATACTCCAAAAGGCTCTCAAGAATCTACATCGCATTACAATATAATAATATAAACGTGTAAATAAAGTTACTATAGTTAATCGAACGCAAGTCTACGTTTTCATCGGCAATACCTCACAACGTAAACATTCGCGATACTGCAAATTTCGACAAGAGAATATCAAAAATAGTGTATCGACGGTCACCATCTACAATCTGTCTAATAAATCTGTAGTCTAATGACGCTATTTAGGTCACTTGAAACATCTTAAGCCAATTATCAATATATAGTGGACTATTGTTATAAATTTTGAATTTTTCATCTCTCTTTAATCAATCTACGAACGCCTTTCCACGTGATTTCCAACATCAATTCTTATCGATGCAGACTTCCTTTTACTTTGGGGCCGTAAGGGAAAACCTTTAGCAAAATATTTAACCAACATCAATTACACACTGAATATCGAAATCATTTGAAAAGACTTTGTAAAATTCCTGAATTAGATATTATTATAATATTAGTAAAAGAAGAACACAAAAAGAAACTGTTACAGTTCTAAAATATTACTTAAATACACAGAGATCTTTAAAATAATTCGCTAATGGACTTTTACATGAGTCAGGCCGTATTAGACAACGATAATTCCAAACTTAGATTTCACGAAAAATGTTGGCTAATAGGCTACTAAATTTAACTAAAATATTATAAAATGTTAACCAAAACTGTTTTAATAATTTCAGCTCAAACGAATTTAAAAAATAACTACAGAACTGCAAAGCTAAAGTCAAAATGACCGGAAATAGGTACATCGTTAAAACCATTAAAAATTAATACTGTAAATTATGTTCTTGCAGTTTTGATTAACATTTTTGGATTTTAATTTAACATCATAAGCAAAGAACAAGATCAATATCTTTTGCTGTAAGATACCAAAATAATATTCTCATTAAAACACACAAAAAAAAGAGTTAGAGTACTTTACCACTGGGTCTTCTAAAAACCAGCCCTGCTTTACTGACTAGTAGCTCAGCTTATTATATAAAATGTTTTCGAGCATATAATCCAAGATATGGAACCTTTTGTGCAATTTAAGTGCAGTTTAAAGCGAAAAGTTAATATTGTGGAATATATGAATTATAACCAGAAAGTTTGTTAATTTAGCGAACAATATTAAAATATGCATCATTAAATCCGAAATTGCTTTTAAAATGTAAAGGAATTAAAAATCGCATAAATATGTAATGTTTTTCTAAATTATAATTCCAGTCTGCTAATAAAAACTTCTGATTTAAATCATTTATTTATTTATAATGAACTAATAAGTTGTTTAAGTATTTCTTTGCTTTCTGTTTTTTCTGAAAAATAAATTACATTAAAATGTATGCCATGGCCATTACTTTGTGGTGGTGGTATTGTTCATGAAATGTCATACGTATATTAAAACTGTGTAAAACACTAAATATTATATAATTTAAAAAATTTATACACAAAAATGTGAACGAAACTTGAAGTTCAATGATAATTTTATATAGTCATAATTCTTATCCTTAAAACAGATTTAATTACTAAAAATACGAAGAGCCCACTCATGGCTTTTTTGTGTTCAAGTGAGCAAAGAAAATGTTGCTATACACCTTCATGAAACAAAGATTTATTTTTTATTTTGGAGAGCCCCGGTCATAACTGATACTAACGATTAAAGCACAACCTTCCAATGAGCTTCAAATCTTCAACTAATTAATATTTTAGATCTCATTCTCGAGTATGTAATACAGGTTTAGGATAGGGGTTAGCAACATTTTTTTTCTGTGATTATCAAAACTAATGTGTTTGTTATAATTGAGATCGAATATCCTCAATAAAGTATTAAAATTATTACTAACAGAGGTATTTTCATCCTAACCGGACTTGAAGGTTAATGCAAAGTGTTGTTTTGTGACTTATGTCTCGTTTTCAAGTAGAAGTGGGATATGCACGCATTACCCCCAATTCAAATAGAAAACACCTCTACATTCTATCCAAATCGACACAAAATACAGCTTAGTTATCATAGATATGCTGAGAGAAACACTACTTGCCAAAGCCTAACAGATTTTATATGACAAGCAAATATTTGAAAATTTTAATATTTGTGCAATTTACCCAGTTTCGTCAGAAAAATGTAATTTACTATAATTTGTACATCACTGTCTATTATTCGCGAAAACAGTTGTAACACAAGTGACATGTAACGAAATATAATCGATATATAATTACGTTATTAGGGTATTCACTGATTGATTTCTAAGCGGTGAAGCCAAACTTTAGGACCGCGTAATTTAAATCCGAAGAAATTTGAACTGAGAACTGCATCTTATTATTATAGATGTAACGACTCGCTGTAAGTTGTCTATGATGTAGTTGTCATTATACATTTTTTAATTAAGTACATTCAATACACTTTTTTTACGTCACTACGTCAATGGCGGTGTTCCAGAGGTCGCAAGCATTTCGCGCACGAGACGTAAGTTACAAAGAGCACAGAGCATTGCACAGTTAGAGAGTATGCAAGTGATAGAGCAGCCGGTAGCGCGGCCAACGCGAGTATTGTGACAGTTTGCGCGCGGAGCACCGCACCATACAAACTATCGGCTGCCGGCGTCATTTGCCGTTCGTCTGAAGCGCAGCATTCAGTTGTGTCCATAAGTCTTTCTTGCATGACTTCGATCTGAAAAAGATTCAGCAGTTTGACAAACGCGTTGAGTAATGGTTAGAATACAAAAACCAGTCAAAATATTTAATAGTTCTATAGTGCCTCAAGACTTGGTCGGGTATTCATTTGATAATAAATTATATTTTAGTAATAGAAATACACAAATAAGAAGTTTGAATAGAAGAAACTGATGTCAATTACTGATGATGTGATACTCATCTTTCTTTTTATAATCTTCTTCTAGATCTTTAAAAGTATCTCAACTGAGTGGTGTGTTATTTACCGTTAATTTTTTTTTGTTTTATAGTATAGGGTGACGAATGAGCACACAGACCACATGATGGTAAGTGGTTGCTGTAGCCCATAGACATCTACAACTATCCTCGATTACGAATCAAAATGCAGATGCGTTGTCACCCGTGAGGACTTAGATGGAATGCCTCGTTTCCTGTAAAAAGGTTCTGCGGTTCTCTACACCCACCATACGAAACACAGCAGCATTAAGCTACTATTTGACGCTGGTATTCTGTAAAAGCGTGGTCATTCCCCGGTCGAGCCGACCCATTTGTGCTACAACTATACTATTAATATAACTTGTAAGAACCATACCTGCGCAATGAAGCGAGCCACTCTTTGAACTGTGTATTGCCTTCTGGTGTTAACTGGAAGGCTGTGCGAGCTGAAAGTACGATGCCCACAAACTCTTCGTATTCCACCGTCGTTAAATGATATAACTTTTGATGAATGCATTGGATATACCTGAGTAAGAAGTATACAACATGTATTTGTATTTCGTACAAAAACAAAGAAGTTTAAAAATAAAACACTATTATTTTAATAAGCACATGTTGATTCAGTTACGGAATAGTGTGGTAGCTTGACGGCTGGTCAAAGTAGACGTATTACGCTTTGAATATTCAACCACCTGGAAGCCATGCGCGTTAATATCTAAACAAAAGTAGTAGCAGGGGTGAGAACACACTACTGTATTCTTCACAATAAATGCAAAATTGAATCGCTTCACTATTCACGCACACTACCACAGCATTTGTGTTTGTGTTCATTGCTTTTACGCATCATACTAAGGCCGTAGCCAGAAAATAATTTTGAGGGGTTGATTTGGTGGAACAGTAGAAAAGCATAAAATCGTTTTAATAAAAGGAATAAAATGGTGTAACTTATCATATATATTTATTAGAAAACCATTACAGAAATATTAACACCGTATTACAAATTTTTTTTATAGGATAGAGTGACAAAAGAGCACACAGTTCATCTGATGGTAAGTGGTTGCTGTGGCCCTTAGTCATCTACATCTATCCTCAATTAAGAATTAAAATGCAGATGCGTTGTCACCCGTCAGGACTAAGATGGAATGCCTCGTTTCCAGTAAAAAGGGTCTCCGGGTCTCTACACTCACCATACGAAATACAGCAGCATTAAGCTACTATTTCACGCTGGTATTCTGTGAGCCGACCCATTCGTGCTACAACTATATTTTAATATAACTGCAGCATGGCTCTACCACGTAAAAAATTATATTCAAATTATATTCAAAGTGGGATATTTACCATAGTTGCCAAGCTTTGCACGCGGGTGAGTTACCGTAGTTTTTATTTCCTGGTACTCATTAGGAAGCAGCAGCTGCCCACCTTCTGGCTTACGATATTTCGGTTGAAAATGATAGTACTGGTATTATAGCAGTAGGTTGTAAGTTAATGTCATTTTCATTTTCCATTTCATTACATCCTGTAAACTCAACAGCTAAACAAAATCTTCAAAATCTCTTAGACGGCATTATGACTTGGTTGCCACACTTAACAGGCGGGTTGGCAACTGCGGTTTTGATTTCTGATTTATAAGGTAGATGTTGCTGCCCATTTCCTATTTCACTTTCCATCTGTCGCTCCTGAACACACCAACGGGACGATATTGGGTAGTCGACATTCTTACTCCCTTCTTACAGTAAATATCTTGATAGAAAATAATAGTGTTCTATGGTGTAAATAAAAGAAATGAGCCTCCTTTTTTCAAATACCGGCAACTCATCTGCAATTAACCTGTTGTTGCCGTTGTTCATGAGTGGCGGTAGTCACTTATCATAAGCTGCTTGCTTGTTTGCCCTTTTTATATAAAAAAATAAATGTATCAGTTCATCAATTATAAGCAATTGTCATTTTAATATCAATAACTTATTTTGTATTACGAAGTATTATATTAATGGTAGAAACAAAACGAAGTTGCGGAATAATTTCCTACGCCTGCCATCACAAAGGATATATATTGTCGTTGTCTGTAACATCTGGGGAGTAAAATAGATTGCTCATAATATGTTGCAATTAATCTCTTCGCCTTCAAATCCGAACACTTCCTATCCATACAGACTAACATGGACGTACAATAAAAAGATCCATAAAAGCAAAACGGTATTTAGTGAGTAAATACATAATTCATTGTGTTTGCGTTAGAAAAAATTCTATAGAAAAACTTTCTCACAAACTACTAGCTGGCACAAAAACTGTTTCACATTGTTTCGGCGTTCTTGAAGTTTAACCAATATTAGGAACAATTCATATTCAAATTAACTTGTGGTTTTTACGTTAATGTTCCATCTTTATATGTAACGTAGTCTATCGAAAAATATTTTTTGCAATTTAAATACTACTAGTTTATAAGGATTTTATCGCGTATATTTAACTTTTTAAATACCCGACGTTTCGAGCACTTTACAGCACCCATGGTCATGGGGGGGGGGGACTGAGATGTTCAACGTCCAGATGTCATAGTTAACGGCGATTACCATAGATTAAAATTTAATTTTTGTTCCGATCTACACAGTATGAACTTCTGGTATCTTGAAGTCTTGGAGTTGTATGCTTGAGCTTGATTGCTTATACTTATGGTTAGACTACTTTTCTATGAAGGATTTTGTCGTGATAAGCTCAATATAAAATTTTCTATCCTCTTGTGCATTAAAATGTCAGTTATTCTACGGTTATTTATTTATAATCTACTTTCATTACGAACGCCATTTTCGTGTGATTGTTATTAAGTTTTGTTGTGTTGAATATGGCTTAGCAATGAGTGGCTGCGCTGGGGATCGCGGGTTCGAATCCCGCACGGAACAAGTATTTGTATGGCCTACAAATAATTGTTTCGGGTATGGATGTTGGTCCTTGTGCAGTTTATGTTTGTAAACTGCCACCACGATACAGGAGCAAATCCTAGTGCAGGGGTAACGTTTTTAAAAACAAAGAGAAACAAAGAAAAAAAAGTATCTAAATATAAGTTTTAATGGTTTAAATTGTTGAGAGTGGGTGCGGTCGCATGCGACCGTTCGGGATTTGATGGACGCATGCAACTGCATGGGATTTTATAGGGATTGAACGGTTAATCAAGGATAAATGTAGATGTCTACGGGCCTCAGCATCCACTTAACATCAGGTGAACTGTGTGCTCGTTTGTCACCCATATTCTATAAAAGAAGAGTCAGAATAATTAAAGACTGTGAGACATTATACCTTAGTCCTCAAAGGTGACAACACATCTGTAGCTTTCTTTAATTGAATAAACTGCAAGTATTCATGGTCTGCAATAGCCAATTACCATCAAGTGGACTGTAAGTTCGTATGTCGTTTCAATTCTATTCAAAAAAAACAATATATTAATTCGGTTAATCTAATTTATTACTACATCGACTATAATGCGAAAATTAAACAAAAATAAAAAGCCCATGTCATAATGAAGTTCCATTATAAGTTAATGGCTTGGGGGCAGCTGGTAAATAGAAAATAATGGCATTTTTCCACTTTACAAAGCATTATAAGTCGCTTCTATTAGCGATAAAAGTTGAGTCAATTAGTAGCTCACGTGTGTCACGATATAAATTTTGGTTTTATTTTATTCAAGCCTCATAAAATGTTTAAAATTATTACTCTTATTCAGAGGAAAATCGCTTCTTTTATAGAATGACAAACGAGCACACAATCCACTTAATGGTATATACTTACGTACCGACAGGTCGATTGTGTGTTGTTGTCCATGAATGTCTGTTACATATCATCATATAACCCACATAAAACATTTAGACATAGAGATTATTATGAGATACAAAATGCAGATGCGTTGTCTCCCTTGAGAATTAAGATGAAATGCCTCGTTACCATTAAAAAAGGCTACGGTTCTCTGCGCTTACCATATAAAGTACAGCCGTATTATATTACGTATTCTTTCTCAATCAAGCCACTCTACCACATGTGGATATGAATGCTATGTAGAGCTTTAATAATGAAGATTTAATAATTACAAATTATTTAAAATTAATGCGTTACATGTGATTTAATACTCCATTTCATTGTTAGTGAGGACTGCAATTTAGATACCAACCAACTTCTAGGGATTTTTTTTCAACAAATGTGTTGTCAATCCTGATATTTTCAAACGTACACCGTAGTAGCTCGGGAGCTTAGTGTTTGCTGTGAATTTCAGAGTATGCGAGCAACCCATGTTCGTTCACTAGCGGTACCAAATAAAACGTCAGTTGCAATTTAAAGTTTTCTTTCTTAAAGAATTGCAGATAAATGAGCATGTGGGTAAACTGATGAATAGTGCAGCGTGGCTCTACTACTTATGAAACACAAACATTCGTGGTTCATACGTAGTAGAGCTACGCTCCAGCTATATAATGATTGTAGCACTAATGAGTCGGCTCGACCGGACTACCTCACAGAATATCAGCGTAAAATAGCAGCTTGATACTTGCTGTGTGTCGTACGGTGAGTTTAGAGATCGGGAGACTCTTTTTTACCGTAAAAGAGGCATTCCACCTCGGGGGTGACAACGCATCTGCGTTTTTCTTCTTAATCGAGGATTAATGCAGATGTCTATGGGCCACAGCATCAACTTACCATCTGGTGAACTATGTGCTTGTTTGTCACCCTTATTCTATAAAAAATATATTGCAACTCCAGGGGACTCGCAGCTGCGTTGCCGACCTTTTAAAAAGGAGTAAATTCGATTTTTCAATGTCCCAACGTCATAAAAATTGTCGGTGGTAAATGATTCCACAAAGGAAACGTGCGAGGAAGAAACATCTTATTAAATCAAACAGACGAGGACCGCCAAGCATCTAGATGATGTGGATGGTATCGGGAATTTGCATATGTACTACAAATACTACATACGTTGTATTATTCCTCGTTGGTCTAGTGGTTGTATAAGTGCGACTGCTGATCATGAGGTCCTAGGTTCGAATCCCAGGTCAAAATCAATTATTGAGTTTTTCCGTCAAGACATTCTCAGTAGCTGCCCGGAGTCAGGAAATTGGCAGTATCTCACCCCCGTGCCTCGGAAAGCACGTAAATCCGTTGGTACTGCGCCTGATCTCTCTTTAGTCGTATCAGTTTACCGTCCCATCGGATTATGAGAGTGAGGGAATAGAGAGTGCACCTGTGCTTGCGCATACTCTGGGGCACTATAATTCTGCCCTGCGCCGATGGCTAGCCTCCGTTGAGGCAGGCCGCCGTGGCCGAAATTCGGTCTGGAGGACATTATTATGATTAGACAGCTGAACTACTCCAGTGTATATTTGCGGGCTACGAATTAATTACTTATATGTATTGTGAGTATCATCATTATAGCTCTTTCCAAGTCCACTGCTGAATATAGGACACTCCTGTACGGTCATGAGCCACCTAATCCATCAACTTTCTGCATATCTCACCCGGTCGTCAGTCTATCTAGTGAGGGACCATCCTTACACTTTGCATACTGGTACGAGGTTGCCACTCGAGAACATTTCTTCCCAATCAGTTGTCAGTTCTTCGAGCTATATCGCCGGCCCATTGTTACTTCAGCTTTCAAATCCATTTGGCTTGAGCTGCCTCATATGATCAGCAGCGAAGGACCACATTTCAGATCGATAAGTCAAACGTGGCAACACGCACTGATTGTACAAACTTGTTTTCAAGTTTTAAGGTGTATTTGACTAAAAGATGTGTCGTAATCTTCCGAGCGCTGCCCTGCCGAGTTAAGTCTATGTTGGACTTACCTACCGACCATTCATAATCCTAGGTAAACATACTTGTCATCAACTTCGAGCGTAGTGCTCCCAATAACTACTGGCATAGGTGTGACATGGACACTTCATTTTTGTTTAGTCCATGTTCATTTTACGACCTTAACATTGGGAGGAACTATTGAGCACTGTTTTATAGCATTGGGTGACAAACGAGCACACAGTCCACCTGATGGTAAGTGGATGTTGTGGCCCATATACATGCACACTTATCCTCAACTAAAGATCGTAAAATTCGTTGTTACCCCATAAAGACTAAGAAGGAATGCCTCAGTTCCAGTAAAAAGGGTCTCCGGTTCTCTGCCCTCACCATAAGAAACATAGCAGCATTACGCTGCTATTTTACACCCAAAGAAATAATAATAACAAGACAATAGAAATGAACTAGCGCTTGATTACTTCCAAAACCGATGTCGCCATATCTTGCCGTGTTATAAACATACGCACAATGCACAATTATATCTAATGTTTCACATTACATTGTTATGCGAGTTTGTCAACGTAGAACAAAAGCAGCAATGGTAATTGTGCAATACGAAAAGTAATTTATAGAAAGTTTAAAAAGGTAAATATCATAGTAATGTATTTATCTAGATGTAAATTAGTTAAAACAATGATAATTAGTAAATAATCAACGCACCGATGAAATGTTATGCCTTTGGTAGTTGAATTACACGTCCTTGATGAGTTTTTACAACTGGTTACGCTGTAGTTCACCATTATAAATTCATAATAACATAAATTTACGTTTGACGTTCCCCGCGCGACTAAATGACAAAATGGTGAATTTTGTCCGTCAACACATGATAGCGGTGACAATGTCACGCGTAGCGACTTCTATTATCTTATTATTATGGTTTCTGTGTTTACGCTAGTATTCTGCGAGAACGTGGTCCTACCCCGATCGTCGTCTCGACCATTCGTGCTACAACTAAAATATAGCTGCAACGTGGCTCTACCACGTAGAAGTACCGACCATGTCTTATATTGAGTATAGTGTTTTAGTTCAATTTAGTTCTCCATCGATTCCGCCATAAGGACTATACCGTCGGAAAGTCGAAGGTGAGTGATATACTCACCATTGATGTTAAAACCGTATAATGCAGAGGTTAAAAGTTTTGGGGATACAACGTTACCCAGTTTTATACCTCTCTGCAGTTGTATAGGTTCCGTAATTTGGTTTTTTTTACAGGAGAGGAGGCTAAGGAGCATACGGCTCACCTGATAGTAAGTTATTACTGCCGCTCATGAACAGCTGCAACACCAGGGGGATTGCAGATGCGTTGCCGACCTTTTAAAAAGGAATAGGCTCTTTTATTGAAGGTCCTTAAGTCGTATCGGTCCGGAAAAACCTCTGGTGGTAGTCGATTCCACAAGGAAGTTGTGCGAGGAAGAAAACTTCTTTTAAATCGCTTAGTGGTGGACCGCCATGCATCTAGATGGTATGGATGATATCGCGAGTTTTAACGCGATGCGTGATGGTGAAACTGTGCAGCTGGAATTAGCCCGAACAATTCCTCAAAGCACTCTCCGTGATAGATGCGATATAATATGCAAAGAGATGCAACATCTCTTCGCAGTGCCAGTGAGTCAAGCCGATCGGATAGAGCTTGGTCGTCGAGGATTCGAACTGCTCCGCGCTGGATGCCATCAAATAGAAGGAGCTGGCACTGGGGAGCCACAGCCCAGAGATGGAAACAGTAATCCATGTGCGTCCGAACCTGCGCCTTGTAAAGCTGCAGGTGGTGAGCCGGCGTGAAATACTGTCCCACTCTGCTGAGCACGCCAAGTATTTTGGTGGCCAATTTGGCCTTCTCTTCCAAGTGATCACGAAACTGCACGTCTCTCGATACGTCGACGCCGAGGGTTTCGATACTGGCTGAGGCAACAAGGGGAGTGCCTTGAAACTGAGGAGATATGACGAAGGGGATCTTTATAGCGGTAAACGCCCATACTTGTGTCTTTTAGGGATTAAACTGGACTAGATTAGATAGCCATTCAGCATGGTGGGCGTTAAAATCACCGAATATCTCGATCTCTGCAGATGAGACCTATTGTAGCATGGAGTCTGCAGCCATCTGGACGTGGTCGATCAGTCGGTCCGTGTCGGCATTACCGCTATGGGACATATATACTCGTTCCCTCCTGGGGTAGTGTTATATTTAACTCCGCTACCATGGTAAGGGGGGGAATTGGGCATCCGGCCACCTGCACTCACCAGACGAAATGCAGAAGCAATGCTTCTACTTCAAGCCGGTCTTCCGTGAGGTCGTGTGAAGTTTTCACTAATAATCTTATCTTCGTAGTTCGATTTGAATATTTTTCATGTAAAAACTTCCGTGCGTGCCCTTTTTAATCTTGCGCCCCTCGGCACGTACCTAGTTTGTCTTAAGAATAATCCACAAATGTCGGGAGATAAGGTCTCATCATAACTAACAAAATGAGCCCGAACTCAGCACGGCTATTACTATTACCACTCTTCGAGGAGTTCCAGCTGCATGCACCGAAGTATGCCTTCAGGTCACTCCGTCAAGGCGAAGGTAAGATTTCATCATAACTAATATAACGAGCACAATCTTGGCACACCTATTTCTACTCGCCGAGGATATCCAGTAGCAGATACCGAAGTACACCTTCAGGTCACTCCATAAAGTCCAAAACGTATATTTATATATAAATCCTACGTCCTTTTAGCGAAACAATATACTGTAACGAAAATCTGTGATTGTAAAAATAATATCTTACCTTGGTCAAGTGTGTATAAAATTTGGTTTTTGGAATATTTTGTATTCCTAAAGCGATCGATATTTTTCATCACGAGCCGCTATAAGCAAACGATACAGTCACTCATCACGGCGGCTGAGCCCGGAGTGAGTCAGACTCAACCCAAATTGTATTTAGTAAAATATATTATTACAAGGCTGCTCAAACGACAGAAAATTTTGGAATTTCTCAGCGGAAAAGAATTTATTATAACTAAACAAAACAAAATTAAGTTGCCATTTACATTCCATTGCTTCTACGTGATACACGAAGTAACTAAAAAATAGATTGAGTTGAACAATTGATATTTTAAAAGTTATCGTGGTTACCTCTCAATGCGGATGTAAAAATAGCAAGTAATCTATTTAAAAAAAATAAGTTCAACAATCACTTATCTTTCTAACAATGTGCTTTTTATATTATTTATATGCTCAATAAGGTTGTTAGATACGACTAATGAGACAAATCGTCAGATTCATAATTTTAAGGCGTTAGTGGAATATACCTACGCGCTTAAGGCATGCAATGTTAATAATTTTGTTTTGCTTAGTATATTGTTTGCTTTCTTATAACGTTAAAGTTGATTATTGATTACGTCGATGTGTGTTGCTCTGACCTGTCTAAACATCACCTTAATACATTGGATCGTCTGCTTAACAACTGCAACAGATACATTTATGGTCTTCGTAAATACGACCATGTATCTTCCTTTCGTACACAGCTAAACTGGCTGCCTGTCCATCAGCGCAGATATATTAGAATACTCTGCACCCGTTTCACAATTTTGAACGATCCATGTGCTCCCAAGTATATGAAATCTAAGTTTCGATACCTGGGAGATTCTCATAATTTTTCTCTCCGTTCCGCGGCCAATCTTAAGTTGCTCACTCCTTTACTCCGTTCTGGTCATTTATCTCACTCTTTCGCCCTCACGGCCATCAGACTTTGGAACGACATCCCTCTTGACATTAAAAAAGGCTCCCAGTAAATTTGTCTTTAAAAATCAAATCCGTAAGTATATGATTGAATCGTTGCAAGTTTCAATTAACACAGCCCTTTTTTCGTATATATTTCATATTTGTCCTGAAATAGATAAGGAGGACAAAGATGGAATGCTCGTTTACCATTAAAAAGGACTTCCGATTCTTTATACTTAGTGTAACTCTATTCATTTCATCAAGTATCCATTTTCGCTTAATAATTTTTTCATATCCATATACTATTAAACTTTAGGCCGTTATATAGCTCGTAAGTGAAGAGCCGATAAGCTCGCACTAGCAATGTGTCTATGTGGGTAGAATATAGAAAAAGGATTGTCCAGCTGTGTTACTGGTAGTTCCACTTTAAACTTAGTTCAACGTTTCCACCTAGCTCGTATCCATGTATGGAATTTACGACATGAATTTGTTGAAACTCTGTAAAAAGCTTACACGGATGTTAGATTAAAGTTTATATTTCCCGTTGTTGACTCTAAAGTCATTTACGTAAGTCATTCAAACCTGAAACTTGGACTGAGTTTTTGAAACTACTGAATTATTTAAAATGTTAGCAGAATGTCAGATGTTAGATATTATCAATGAAATCTGTTTTATTTACAATGATAAAAAGATATCGATCGTTCTTAGCATTTCTTTTATAACATTAATACTAATAAAACACAGCAATGTAAGAGAGTTAAAAGACGTCCATAACGTAAGTGGCTACTGAATTTCTTAAGCACCGTTAATTATCTTCAAACAAAAATCCGTTGTCACACCGGATTATGAAATGCTTCACAGCTTGTAACTATACACACATCGTTAACCTTTTCTCCATCCGCATTATGTTTTGTTTGTTGTAAAAAACATTAAAAAATTCCTTTTTCCAAGAAATAATCTGAATGTATTTCTTTTTTTTTTTGGCGTATTGGTATACGCCGCTAGTTTCCTTTATAAATCTTTATAAAACTTATTTCGTTAACTTTATATTTAGCACGACAAAGAAAACCTATTATATATATTATAT
>DWHP01001035.1:0-17135 GCA_018247895.1 Parnassius honrathi
ACTGAAGGCCACCATATCGCAGCCGATGATGGGTGACTTACCACCCGACCGCGTCAGGGCCATCCGACCATTCGCTGAAGTCGGAATATTTCAGAATATAATTTATTAATTATTCATCGTCAACATCCGAACTGCAGATCAGAGATCCGAGATCTCGCGTCATATGAATCATAGAAGATAACGAAATGTCTTTTATGTGGGAATCAAACATCATTGGTTAGTTTTGTAAGGCTTATTCGATATTCTTTAATTCGTTTTTACCTTATATATATGCTAGGGCGAACCTGCTTCTGAATGTACCGTTGTCAGGTGCTATAAGCTATATCAATATTATCTCAAAGCAACATACAAATACTATGAAAATTGTAATTTGTTAAGTTAGTAACTTATTTTATATTCGTGATGACAGCAGTTATTTTTTTATTAAAGATTACTTACCGGTAGATGCTATTATTATGTAACAAAAATAAATATTTTTAGAATTTTCGGATGCAGTGTTGTTATATACATGGAGGGAAACGTCTTCTAGAATTGAATTTCAATTAAAAAGTATTAATTTCAACATAATATTATACGAACCTGTCGCCGGGTCTCAAATCATTAGCTGAGTTCGTACCTTCCCTCCTTATCGAAGGAGAGGATGCCAAGAATTTTTCCCTTGCAGCTCGAATCTTTGCTGCGCGCTCTGAGAGACTTGTTGCCACGGTATTGCTTTCTGTTAAGAAATTCTCGGGTTCCATCGTCGAGAAAGATCTCTCATAAAACCCAGTGTTACCCGTTAAAAACCTGGATAAGCTTGGCACTATAGTATCTGACAGCTGCCTTAATACGGGATGAGGTTCAGGTTCCGGTTGGCTGTGATCTGGTAAGTTAGAGGACACGCTTTGTACTACTGTATCGGTGCTTGCAGTATTATATTGTATCGTCTCTTGGCTATCTTCTTTATTCTCTTGTAGCGGCATTGATTCATTTTCTTTTTCCGGAAGCAATGCATTTGCGCTGTGTGATTTAAGTACACCATCCGAAGTTTGTGGGGTTGGCGTCAGACGTTTTTCGACTGAGGTTTGATCTCGTCTTGATAGCTGGCAAGCACTCGCCGATTTCTGTACTTCTCTTTCAAGGAACGGGTTATTTCTGAAAAATTACGGTAAAACTTATTTTTAAAAAGGATAAAAATTGTTAGAAACGTGAATTTTATGTTGATTATGAAATTTGATTCCGCTGATTTCTACCACGTGCGGTGTTAATGAAATAAAAATGATGAATGAAAAAAAACGAACCTAGAAAGAACTACGAAGAAAGAAACCTGCATGTCTGAAAAACAATTTGAGGACACGTCAAACCGCTAACACGTATTGGGGTACAGCGGTACATTTCCTTTCTAAAACCCTTTCAAAAATGAAAGGAGGCTAATGCCCAACAGTGGTATGTGTGCCATTTTACTTTTTTTAAGCAATTAAATTCATTTATACAGTTTAGACATAGGCCGAACAGTGGTACTATCATCACCATCATCGGAGCTTTTATACTGTACCTTATATTAATCCCAAGAGGCATATCTGGAGGTCGTCGCCGCTCAGCAGTTGGAGAGCGCCAGGGAGGTGAGGAGGCACCACTACTTCCGCCTGACGCGGGACCTGATGAAATGTTTTATTTTTATGTTTTTCGGTTGGTATGATTACATCAAATTGTCAACTCGTTTAAATTATTATGTAGAATCCATATTCATATTATATTACTCAATAATTCTATACATATATAGTTTATGAGCAAGTCCAAAGTTTCAAGTTTGTAAGTTTCAAGGGCTATACTCAAAGTGTCTCTTCTTGATAGACTTTAAAAAGAGGGTATCCGCAGTAAAACCAAGTGCAACCGACGTAGCTCAACGGAACAGTAAGCTGAAGCGGCACCGGGCTGCCATACAGCGTAAGTGGCAACAGGTATCGTAGGTAATACGTAACTTAAGAAGGAGCAGCTCATTATTTCCAAAAAATGTAAATATTTCTATAACAGCTATTTTTAAGATTTTTACAGACATGATTTGAAAGTTAAAGGATGGCTAATTTTTCTTAGGAAAGGTAATGAAATGAATGATTTTTTTTAAACCAATGTAATTTCTCACTTACAATCTGCCATCCGGGGCCAAAATACCAATCTGCCCTACGATTGCCCCTCCTATTGATAAAGATATTAATTGCAATTTTTTTTCGATTTATTACGTGCTCGGCAATGAAGCAAAACATGTTCAAGAGGAGATAAGACATGCGACTGAGGATCCAGAATATTTCTAGGACATATTAAGTCCGCTAACATGCTCCATAGCCTCTGGAATCCTTTCAACATTTATGAGAAGGTTGCTTTCCAGCAGTTGGACGTTTAAGGGCTGTAATTTTTTTAAACTTTTAGTTGAACCGTGTAGTGGCGGTGTAAGAATATCCACCAGCCCATACCGTGCCGCGAGTGTCGTAAGTGACGAAACCGAAACAGGAGATGGGCATCAGCTATCCTGAAACAACTCAAAATTATAAAAACTGTGGTTGTGTGCCAGCCTGCCAAACGTGGCAGCTATGGCAAAATCCCTCTAATAGGAAACCTTTGGGGGAGGCCTATGATCGGCACTGGACTTTTGTAGGCATACAGCGTAATGGATGGATGGATAGATGAAAATAAATTATATGTGTTTTTTTATAGAATACGGGTGACAAACGAGAACAGTCCAAAGTGAATGCTGCGGCCCATAAACGTCTACAGTTTTCCTCGATTAAGAATCAAAATGCAGGTGCGTTGTCACTCCGAAAGATTAAGATGAAATGCCTATTTCCAGCAGGTAAAAAGGGTCTTCGATTCTTTACTAATTTATAAATTGAGCTGCTATTTTACACTGGTATACTGTGCGATTGTTTTCATCCCCGGTCTTGCTGACCCATTTGGGCTACAACCATAATTTAGCTGCATCGTGGCTCTACTTAATATGTTCCTCTCTCTCAGATATGACGAAAGTCCTATACCCTTAGAGTTGAATACTCTGAGCCTTTGCGAAGTATATTCTGCAACTGCCAGTTTTCGATATATATATTTGTTATGGTTATGATCGAATGAGACATTAAAGAAAGTGAAATCACCTTCTTCATTTATTTTTTTATTATAACGTTGTATCATAATTCGAATGGAAGGCGCCGCCTCTTTCTGAAGTGGCTTACGCTGTGATGACGGAGACGTGGGAAGTGGTGGTCTCGTTTTCGGTCTTTGGTCAATTCCATCTTGAAGATCGCCGGAACTCTTAGATCGCATGTTGAGCTCTTTTTTGCGTTTTTCTGCTTCAGATTTCTTCTTGAAATCATAAGTGCGTGGACTCCTTTCCACGGATGGTCTCACTTCATCCAAGTCTTCTACGTCCACCGGTATAACGGCTCTCGGCACTGTTTCCCCGCTTCGCACAACTGGCGAGAATATTTTTCTGGTTGTTTTGACTATCACTTCCGGTGACCTCTCTCTGGGTTCTGAAGCTTTGAGTTTGAGTACAAAGATCTGCGATACATTATTTGAATTAATAAAATTAAGTGAATTATACTAAATATAAATAACAGTCTTGTACTGGTAAGCGCACTGTAAGGCGACCCCACTAGATGGATGACTAGACGATGGATGGCTAGACTTTGATGAGCCATGTAGATTAAGGGCGGGGAAAGGTAGATCGTGTTATGTGGCACTCTCCGTAGATCCCTACAAAATACTTTTCCATAGACCTATGTTTAAGACTTACGTTCAGCAGCAGTTTATCACAACTCCAGATGGGCTATATAATGATAACGGCAATGAAATAATTTTAAAACACGTTCTGGAGCAATGTGTTCGACTAACTGCTGCGTGGATGTTCTGAAAAACAGATCATAGGAAGAAAAATTAAGGGATTGGTACTCTGATCGCTAAAGAGCGGGTGGTGTATTTTATAATCAAATTTACATGCCAATACTTACATAAACTTAACCTATGGAGTGTAGAGGTAAGGAGTACAGACTCTGTATAAAAAGTGTCTGTAGGAAAGCGCTAAATAAGAGTGGCGTTACTGTAGCTACAGTCTAAATTTTAAACAACTTTTTATAATTTTTTTATTGCACAGACTTTCACCATATTTCTTTTTAAAATTTTTGTTTTCAAAACCACTCTCAACGTATTTTAGGGCGATTTATCATACCCAGTAGCTACTCGAGCGCCATTGTGGAGAGTTTTTGAACTGTTATTTACTGCTTACAGATGGACATATATTCAACTACTATTCTCCTATGGGAAATTGTCCTCCTTACCTCTATTCTCCATGAACTTAACTAGTGTAATATATTATTAATAACAGAATAAAACACTAATATATACAAAATAAATACATTTAGAAGACATACATTACAATAAATCGGCAAATATACAAGAGGCGACAGACGGAAACAAATCTAGTGACGGGCAGCAGCGTCTTCATAATAACGACTAAATATAAGCTGCGGATGCCAATCACTTGCCAAGCGTGGCAACTATGACAAAAGAGGCAATCTATGGGGAACGCCTGTGTACAGCAGTGGACTTTAACAGACGGTAGCGGTAATGGTACATAAGTATCTTGTAAAGCGTTTAATTACCTCTCCCTCTGAATCCGAGTGAAATGATGTTGGAGGACTCCTAGGTCTTTCGGAAGGTTTTCGCGGTCTCTTTCGTCTTCTAGGAATTTCAACCGTTACGGTGTCCACATCTTGTTCGGTATCACTCTCTGACGGCTTAGATTGTTCTCTTTCTAACCTTGCTCTAGATTTAGTCTTCTTTTTACCGTTACCTTTATCGCCATCTTTACGTTTAGAATCATCTTTTGGGTCTTCGTTACTTTCCTTACCATTTTTAGTTTCTTTTGAATTATCGTCTTGTTTATAAATTCTTGAGTTAGATCCTTTGCTTGTAGACGGCATGTCTTTAAATTCCGTATCTGAGGTTGTTACGTCATCTTTAAATCTGGTAGAGCTTCCTCTTTCAATTTCCTCTATAGTTTTCCTGATAAACATGGCATCTTCTTCAATACTCGGTTGTTGACTTATTCTTCTTCTGACAGACTTTTCATTCGATTTGTTCTGGAAGATTTTTAAATGTTATTTTTGAAAGGATTTTGTTAATGAAATTACATGTAAATGAAATTAACGTGTAAAATATACCTGTTCATGAGAAAATTTTGATTTTGTAGACTGGCCTTTTGATTTCACACCGCGGGTTTCTGAAAGTACGACTGCTAAAATTGTATTGCTTAACAGTAACATGTAGTTGTGACTCAAGGGTGGAGCGCGTGCTTTAATTTTCGTTGACATTGCGGAAGTTCCTAATCGCCTTTTTGGGTGTTGATTGGCAACGTTCTTGACGGTGATGGAAAACATATTGAATATTTTGAGGACAAAGTTATAACTGCTAATGATTTCCACGTTGGTCAAGTGATCGTAAGCGTGACTTCTGATCATGAGATCCAGGATTAAATTTTGGGTCGAAACGAAATCAGCTATTAGGGTGTTCAATCAAGAAATTCTTAGTCGAGTCCGGAGTACTTCCCCCCGTGCTTCGGAAAGCATGGCTTTACGTGCTAACCGAAACACCGTCGTCTTGCGCACGGACTCTCTTCGGTCGTGTACGATTGCCGTTCCATCTAATTACAAGAACGAGGGAATAGAGAGTACACCCGTGCAATATGGTCCTGCCATGCACAGGTTTGCCAAACATATTGGAGTAGCGCAAGTTTTTATTGAGTTAAAACCCTCTTAAAATGATGATGCAGGTTATCATTAAAAGAAATATTGTTACGTATAAACGAGTATTCGGCACCAAATATTGTTATTTTAAAATTGATTAAAGATCAAGAACGTAATTAGATTACAAATAAATTCACCATTTTGAATTTTCTTATTTAAGTAAATCAAAGACTCCTTTTGAAACTTAAAGCTTAACCGACTACATAACTGTGATTTTAACCACTCATTTGCTACATACGCTACGCACGCACCAACTCGACGATAAAAGAGACCAACCAACTTGAGGAAACCTGCATGTTTTTTTTAGGATAAGATGACGAACGAGCACACAGTCCACCTGATGGTGAGTTGTTACTGTAGCCCATAGACATCTATATCTCCTCGATAACGAATCAAAATACAGATGAATCGTTATCCGTGAGAATTAAGATAGAAAGCACACAACATTCACCATACGAAACACAGCAGCGTTAAGCTGCTATTTTACGCTGGTATTTTGTGAGAGCGTGGTAGAGCCATGCTGCAGCTATATTGTGGTTGCAGCACGAATGGGTCGGCTCGACCAGGGTAGGACAACCCTCTCACAGAATACCAGCGTAAAATAACAGCTTAATGGTTTTGTGTTTCGAATGGTGAGTGTAGAGAACCGGAGACCCTTTTTACTGGAAACGAGGCATATAAAACACAACCCATTAAGCTACTATTTGACGCCGGTATTCTATGCGAGCGTGGTCCTTCCCCGGTAAAACGACCCATTCGTGCTACAACCACACTACTAATATAACTGCAGCATGGCTCTACCACGTAAAATTGCCTTAGGATTAAGAAATAAAAATAGTTTGAAGATACGTGAATACTGCTAAAACACACGGTTATTGGTTATTTTAGTAAATTCTCACCAGAACCGTTCGGTTGCAAGACTGCAGTTCCAGTTACGGCGGAACTGGTTTCACAGAGTAAGCGTGCCTCTGCCTGGCCGTATGTGTACACTGGCTTCTGAGGAGTGTGACGCGGGGAGACCGCCACCAGAGGTGCAGCAGTGCAGACTTCCTCAGCTTCCACTTCCACCAGCACTGCCCCTCGAGTGTTATCCCCATCAATATCGTCAACACCGTCAAGCTGAAACATAATATCTAAGTTTATAAACTCGATTTTTACGGGTCTGTTAGAGTACCTAAAACAAAGATTGTATACAAAGTGCTGTTATAATATTGTTACGAGCTTGAGGTTCGTGACAATAAAAACTGTCGATTGAATTACCAAAATTAACACTTTAATTACCGAACACCAATTAAAACTTAAAAGACACTAATAATTAATCACACTGATTACTTTAATTCACTTTACTTCGCTCCGAAGCTTCGCTTGTATTGCCAATTCAATACTGCCCCGATCGCGGCCCTCGGGGGCTTTAAATCGGCCTATTTCACCGAAACATCCAGAATGTTTCCGCAAATACCAGTTCCGACCGACTAAGCGCAGTGAGTTCGAGTGTGGACTTTTCTACTAAGCTTAATTCTTGTATTCGTTACTAGATAGCGCTGTTGGGAGAGTTTCAGAAAGATTTTGACACTCCTATTTCTGATACTTGATACCAGATGGCGCTAGTGCCATCAACTATGGCGCGCAACGATATAAATAAGCTCACGTTCAACCACTATCTCATCTAATGACAAGCGGTGATGCGGTCGACGATTGAGCACGCTTGCTTAGAAGTAACCTATTCATTATTGAATTTAAAAATTACACTCCTTAGCAGTACGTACAATGAAAGTGCTCCCAAAGCATTTGACCCAAAACTTTGGGCCCGCTTAAGGAATGAGTAGCTTTTTAATGCAAATAGTAAAAGATTTTTTAGAATCGGCATTTATCCATGCGAACTAAGTTGCGGGCGGTTCAGCTAGTATTTTATATTTCAGTAGGCCGGGGCGGTATTTCATGCCGACTAATTTCGACGCCCAAGATCGGCTTTATCCATGGGCATAACGGAGAGACGTTGCATCACTGTGCGTATTTTGCGATATGAGGCTACGAGGACCGCTCAAAGGAATTGCTTGCATTAATTCCATCTGCTGAATTTTACCATCGTACTCCGCGCCATAACTCGGATTTTCATCCTCATCATCCTGATGGTTAGTGGATCACTATCGCGCGATATACGTGAAATTTTCTGCCACACACGACCACACTAGAATTTTCAATCCCCAGTTTTTCTGGACAGATATTAGGTACTTTTTCTTTACGTTTTATTTTTTATCTTCACGATTTCGCCACACTTCGTCTTATACATGTTGCCCTCTGCTTTAAGTATTAACTGAATGGGAGTGTCCGCCCTAAGACGGAATAATTTTGAGCATAGTAACTTAAAATATAGATATCACAATACTATTTTCGTGTGTTATAATGCCGATAACCATACCGTACGTATGGAGATGAAAACGAATTTAAAACCACATTAATTAAGGAAATTATTTAGTTAAGGTTTTATTAAAATAAATAAAATAGAATTATCTCTTTTATGCTATATATTAATTAATTTATAAATGAAAAAAGTGACTTTCAATAAGTATTGTTTATAATCTACATTGAACAAAAAAGTTTCTGTTTCTGTTTCTGTTTAAAATTCAATTTAATATGGAGTTAGAGGCAAATAATTCCTTAGCTTTCCTAGATGTGTTAGTCATCCGTAAATCCTAACAACACCTTAGGTCACACTGTGTTTAGAAAAAAGACCCATACAAACGGATATTTAAACGGTGAATCTCACTACCATCCTTCACAGTTAGATTCCGTGAGATTTGTTTCAGAGAGCACAAGGGATCAGTGACAGAAAGCATCTGACCGCCGAGCTTCAGCACGTCAAGCAAGTACTGCAAGACAAATGCTTCGGGTCGCGCACCTACGTCACAGTGACCGAGTGAAACCGGTCACAGTCGTATGTACCTGCTGTATTACTACACGTCAGAAGAGTCATAAACAAGATTGGCTACATCTTGAAGCAAACTTCCATTAAAACATACTACAAGCCACCGAAGAAGAGTAGTCAATTTTTACAAACCATCAAATTTAATGTTCCTCTACAAGATGCAGTAGTGTACAAGCTAGATTGTGAATGTGATCTCTCTTACATAGGGCAGACAAAGAGATCTACAAAAACCCGCGTGAAAGAACATATAGTTGATGTAAAGCACTGGGAAGTCTGCAGTCTTGAACATGTTTAAGATCGTCCCCATCATTACAACAGATTAGATAAACCACAAATCCTCGCAAATGAACACAGATTCCTACCAAGGATGATACAGGAGGCTATTGAAATTAAAAAAAAACATTCTAATTTCAATAGAGAAGATGAATGGGTGCTGCCATCTGCTTGGGATCCCATAATTAAGAAAATTAAATCCAAATCCAAGCATACTACTGCAAAACTTCAAGATTCTGTAAGCTCGTTCTGCGTAGATCGGACCAAAAATTTATATTCGAAATCTGAAGGTAGCCGGGCCAACTATGACGTTGTGACGTTAAACATCTCAGACCGCCCCTCCCTCCCTGTGAGCACGGGTGCTGTAAAGCACCCGAAGTCGGGAATTAAAAATAAGTTAACTAAATGTAATAAAATCCGTATAAGTGGTTTCATTCGATCTGTATTGTAGTGTTCGCGTAAATTTAAAACATCAATATAAGAACTGCCATTAAAACTTACGGCGATTTAAAAGGATTTGTCATTGTAAAATCGAAAATTCAAGCTTTTATAGTATTAATAAGAATTAAAAAAAACAGTTACAGTTTGAATGCGAATTTAAATGTAATTAAAAAAAACTAGAAAATATTTAATAGTTTTGATGCCATGCAGTACGGCGAAACAACTACAACAACCCATACATAATGGCTGTCAAGAGAGGTTGCTGACGCAAGTGAAATTGGAGGTATTTCAGGTGCCAACCCTCTCACCAAGCGCGGGAATTATAGAAAATATTAGTGGAAGTTATTATGATGGACTGTGTTGAATGAAAGAATAGAAAAAATATCTCCAGCCTTTCGTTAAGGTAAGTTGAAATATGCAAAAAGGCTTTGAATTTAAGTGATTGCTTCCGATACTAATTTAGTTTGTTATGCACTGTGTTCAAGAACAACTGTGCTTTTTCAAAATACTTCAATCATATCTGATTTCTTTTATAGCTGTTCCTGATAAGAAGCGACGAAGTTTTCCATCGTAAACAAAAAGCAGTAAAATTTAATTAGGGCAAAATTTATTATCGTTCCAATAATAAAGTTCTTTTAGCTATGATTATGAGTACAATTAAATCAGTGTAAGGTTGTGAAAAACCAGCCAACAGCACCCGCTTAGTACTAACACGCAAAATTAAAATAAAGTAAAACTTGTTAAGACTTGTTAAATATGGGACCGTATGTACAAAGATTGTGTTGCGCCGCTCCAGGTTTACGATAATAGGCCCTTATCAGGGGAAAATCTGTATTTTCCATCGAAATTTTCTTTCGTTGGCACACAATTAGCTCTGATTGCTTTTTGAACCACGTCATGCTTGTAAGGGCTTTCAAGAAGTTAGTTATTGATGATATATTTAATACGAATTTATTTTTATTCATTAATATACTTATAACATAAATATTTAATTAATCATATAGCTCCCTTGTGTCATATTACCCAAAGTAAAAATATATTACTTCACTGATTGTGAATAATCCGAGCTTTGCTAAGAAATAATCATACCTTATGTAATATCCGAAGCGACACAGTTATACTATGGGTGTTTTATCAGGCATTTTTATTTGTGTTACTCGATTTAAACCCCGTCCTGCTCTTCAGTTTTTTTAATAAAATTTTTGATGAGTAAAGTTATCCTAACGAATGAAACTATCTTTACGACCTTTATCACTTTTAATTTATTGAAATAATATTTAATGCTCAAAACTTTGGATGTTTTTCAGCGCTCATGGACACGAGGGTAGGGAGGGGGTTGTTTAGTATTTAACGTCCTGATGTCATAGTTAATTTGGGCTACATTCAGCTTAATTACATCAGGATTGATAGACCAGAAATCCTCACAAAATAACTCCAATTCGTAAAGCAGTGTTTGTTATCCTATTCTATCCCTTTCCGAAAAAATCTAATGCCATGAAAAATATAACTTGTAAAAACACCAAGTCTCGCAACTCAGTTCTTCTACCGTAAAAAGTTGTGAGATCCATGTAATACCAAGTCCGGTTATTTTATTCAGTCCCTACTTAAGGGTCCTTCTGTTTTAAGCTATTACGTAATTAGCTAACCTAACAACATTTTATAGTAACCGTTTCAATGTTAAAAATCTTATATGTTTTAAATATATCTATAGATTGACTTGGTCGCGGTTACTGAAAATTCAGGCTTCTAGTTTTTTCCACTACGAAGTTATAGGGGGTCGAAAATGGCCTGAATTGCTTCGAGAAAAGTATGTTATGGCCGTGCCGCTTTTTTGCTCGACTTGGCGGGGCACTGCTGTGCCCCTAGAAAATAATTATTAGGGATTATAATTACCCACTTATATGCCTCTAATAATTATGGTTACGGAAATAAGAAAACATTAAGACTAAAAGATAAATCCTCTTCTTCTCTATCTTATAAAATTTTCGAAAAGTCCTAAAAGGCCTAGTCCTAGTTACTATTTATTACAATTATCTACTTACATGCCGAATTTTAGATCTGTAATAATTATAGATAGAGAAATAGGGCAAGCGTAAAGCGAAGCGTCTTTGTTCTCTATTCCGAAGGAATTTCAAAAAATGTTAAAACAATTATTAGCTACATTAATTACCTACTTACATGTGAAATTACGTGATAGACTTAGAAATGAGGATATCCGCAGTAGAACCTGAGTGACCGACGTAGCCCATCGGATTAGTAAGTGGAAATGGGCCGGCCATGTAGCTCGAAGAACCGACAAACGTTGGGGAAAAAAGGTTCTCGAGTGGCAGCCTCGTACCGGTAGGCGAAGTGTAGGGCGACCCCTCATTAGATGGAGTGACAAGCTGGTAAGACATGCAGGAAGTCGATGGATGCAGGTGGCTCAGGACCGTGCTTTGTGGCATACCTTGGGATAGGCCTATGTTCAGCAGTGGACCTGTGAAGGGCTGTAATGATGAAGATTATAACCACACCTAGTGTTGAAAGGTAGAGAATACATAGACTATAAAGGGACAGGCCTTGTATCCCTTATTAAGGTAAGAATCATATATATAAGGTAAGTATAAGGTAAGAATCAAAGAATAAACAAATAGAATTAACAAATAAAGTCACCTTCCAAGCTCTGGTCGTAGCCCTTGGTAAAGAACAACATAGCTTTAGCTGCCCGTTCAGGTGTCTTCAGTAGACCCTGTCTCTCGGGGTCCTCTCCTAAACCTGAAATGAACACATCAACATATAAAAGTGTGATAAAAAATAGTAATAGTGTCCTTCAGGCCGAATTACGGTTACTACGGCTGGTCTGAGGTATACGAACACACAGGTGCACTCTATTCCCTTACTCTCATTAACCGATGGGGTGACGATCCGACCCGACCGGAGATAGATCAGGCGCAAAACCAACGGCTTTATGCGCTTTACGAGGCACGGTGAAACACTCCGGACTGCTACTGAGAATTTTTGGACAGAAAAATCCAATAACTAATTATGGCCCAACTCAGGATTTTGAACCTGCGGGCTCGTGATCAGCTGTCACGCTAACGATCACTAGACAAACGGGACAAAATTATGATAGTATGAGTAAAACAGAACTATTGCCCTCGTTTTTGCCCTCATTTTCCAGTTAAGAAAATTTTGGTAGAGCAGCTCGGAGTCAAGCAATTGACACTTTTTCACAAAAAAGCGAAATTCTGTCCGAAAAACATTATTATTACGAGACGACTGAATGTTCGGAAAGCTCATAATCTACCATCGAGTGGGTATAATTAATTATTATATTTATATGTCGCAGTAGTAGACTGCCTCGGTGGTCTAGTGGTTGTAGTGCAAACCTGATCATGAGGTCCCGGGTTCGGATCCCGGCCCGGGTCAAAAAAATCAATTATTGAGTTTTGCCGTCAAGAAATTCTCAGTAGCTACCCGGAGTCAGGAAGTTGGCGGTGACTCACCCGTATGCCTCGGAAAACACGCAAAGCCGTTGGTCCTACGCCTGATCTCTCTCCGGTCGTTTTGGTTTACCGTCCCATCGGATTATAAGCGTGAGGGGATAGAGAGCGCACCTGCCAACACTTGGGAACTAATCCTGTCCTAGCCTCCGTTGAGGCAGGCCACCATGACCAAAATTCGGTCTGGAGAACACTATGTCGCAGTCTTTTTATAGACTATAAAAAGGCATTTGATACTCTGGACCATGAGGTACTTCTGGGAGCTATGGAGGAATGTGGAATTCGGGGCCCTGTAAATGAGTGGTTCCGTAATTATTTATCAAATCGGACTATTCGCACTATGGTGAGTGGGACGACTGGCGCTGAAGAACACATCGCTCTCGGTGTACCAACCGGTTCTGTGTACGGCCCCGTAGGGTACATTGTATTGGTGAACAGTGTGGTTAATGTAGTGCATCACTGCGATACCTACATGTACGCCGATGACATGTGCCTATTGTATGCTTCCACAAACTTACATGAAGCTTGCGATAAAATACAGGAAGACTTTGAACGGATTACCCAATGGGCACATGATAACGGCATAATACTGAATTTGAAAAAAACAAAGTGTATGCATTTACATTCTCCATACAACAGGCTAGCTAAGAATGTACGCTATGAAGAAATAGGTATTGTAGGGCATGACTATGAGTGCTTGCACATGGGAAAATTATCATGTCAATGTGCCAAAATAGAATTTGTTAATAGTTACAAATATTTAGGATTGTTGGTAGATAGTAGTTTTAATTGGAAATTACACATTGAAGAAGTATGTTCAAAATTAAGGTCAATTTTAGGAAAATTCTATCAAATTCAAAAAGTAGTAAGTAAACATGTTCTATTAGTGGTTTACTATGCATTAATTGAGTCTTTAGTTAACTATGGTCTTATTGTGTATGGCCGTACATTTAGTACCTATATAAAACAAGTGAAAAGCCTACAAATAAGAATTATAAAATTTTTAATTAATTCAAAAGATAAGAAAAGCTGTAAAAAACAATATGAAAAATTATTTCCCATGTGTAAAATACTCCCTGTTGAAACACGGTTAAAATATTTAATAGCAATTGAACATTACTATACTGACGACTATAAAGTACCTATTGTTAACACCTACAACACGCGTAAAGTAAGGGAAAAAAAACTTGAAGAGCCTAGTGCAAATAACTATTATGGACAGCGCTTGAATAAATATATTGTACCCAGAATCTATAACAAAATAAAATGGTTAAGAGAAACGCCTCCAAATAAAAATAAAAATAAATTAAGCAAAAACTTATTAAAATCCTCTCTGAAAAGGACATTATTAACAGAGCTATAACATATAACATATTGTTGCATACTTTTGTTAATCGCTTTTTATGTTCGATTTATCTGAGTTGTTTATTGCTGTCGTTGTTTAATTTAGTTTAATAACTTTTAAATATTATGAAATTGTACTAGGTAACTTTGATATAACTATCTTATATTTTCTTTTTGTTTTTTGTAATTAATTGTATTTGTATAGGTGATGGTGCATAATAATATATAGTTCTAAGAGCGTGTACTCGACATTAAACTGATTGCAGTTTGGCGAGAGAATAGTAAAAATAATGTACTTACCTTTGTATGAATTTATAAATTGAAAAAAAAATTAAGCTGCTATTTTACGCTGGTATCTGTGAGAGCGTGCTCCATAATATA
Source organism: Parnassius honrathi (assembly GCA_018247895.1). Lineage (NCBI taxonomy): Eukaryota > Metazoa > Arthropoda > Insecta > Lepidoptera > Papilionidae > Parnassius > Parnassius honrathi. The sequence goes on from DWHP01001035.1 coordinate 14,619, forward strand.
GCTGCAGGGGACTACCACATACATCTGTGTGGTAGCGCTATAGGTAAACGGATCTTACTTAGCTTATACTGTTGCTGCAACAACAGTGATGGTTTTTGGAGTGTTCAACGGGAATGTTAGTTAGTTGATACCTTTTACGGAAGCATTAGGGTAACCGGTTTGGTTCCAGATCCGTGTGGGCATGGTACAGGTGTCGGACGGCAAGTCGCGGCCGCGGCCTGCACGGCTGGTGCTCACTATGGAAGCGGTGACGGTGCAGCGCGAGGCTCCCGTACCACAGCCACCGCGAGATCGCACCGTGCCGAACACTAGGGTACGTATAATGTCCTCCGGTTCGAATTTCGGCCACGGTAGCCAGTCTCAACGGACCCATCTGCGTAGAACAGGGTTATAATGCTAGAGCACAGGCACAGGTGCACTCTCTATTCCCTCCCTCCCATAGTCCGATTAGACAGTAATCAGACACGACCGGAGAGAGATCAAACACCGGACAGTCTTTTACGTGCTGTCCGAATTATGGGGGCGAAACACCGACAACTTTCGTTCTCCGTACTGTTACTGATAATTTATTATTAGAATAACCCAATAACTGATTTTAATCCGAGCCGGAATTCGAACCCAAGATCAATCGTCTTAGAATTCGTAGTCATCTATTAGTAGTAGCAGTAATTTTTTTTAACCATTTCACTGTCCCCTGAGTCATATACCTACAAACATTTCGATTGTATCATTGACAGGGGAGTTGTTAATATAGGCGTGTCTAAGAAAGTAATAAAAAAAACTTAGATAACCGGAAGATTGCCAACACGCATTGAGTCTGCGCAGCGGACATATCCTTGTCATAAGCTCTCATAGAAAAAAGGGGGGGGGGAGTTGTGCACAGTTCCGGGGACGTATATAGGATGGAACTTCAGATTGCAAGAACTTATTGAAAGTTATTTATGCTAAAATCTACTGGATCATCAGTCAGTACAGCACGCCAAAACACGCACTTTGTTTCATAATATCGACAGTTTGCTTACACTGGTAGTAAGGTGTTGACCGCTTTGTCCCGTACGGAGTACGCACTGTCCATTTGTGCGTAGTGTTGGAGGGCTGAAGTTGGACACACAAAGAGTTCGACTGTTCTGCGCCTCACGTTTTTGTATTCACACTACCTTTTATGTTAATATCAAACATCCGTGTGTGTTTATAGAGTTACCAGATAAACGAAAAAGAAAACCCAGAAAACATTCTGGGCATTTTTAGAAAAACTCGCATATTTTAAGAAAAATTACTAATTGCGTGGCATGCATTTGCATTCTTGCGTGTTTATAATGAATTGTGAAATTCTAATTGTGCTGAATATTTAACTTACCTTGTGTTGATTGTCGGCATTGACTCAATTAAAAACATTTATTTTAATTCATTAATTAGTTTTCTGTCTTTATTTATGTAAAAATCGCAATCACTCACTCTGGATTCTGTATAAAGAACCTAATCTAATTATGTCCGGAAAATTCCGGATGTATGGTAACCCAAGGTGTAACGATCGCGCTGTACCGCACTTTAGAAAATGCATTCTGCTATCCATCAAACATATTTTAACCTTTTTACTTTATTCCACGTGTTTTTTATGTATGGTCACCGATTACTTAGACAACCGAATGGATTTTGAATATTATATTAAATAGTTTTTACTTTATACAATATTTGTGGATACCCGGCGTATGCTACTACGCTTAAAAAGAATACGTTTTGGTTATTTACTAGCTTTTTTATATAGTGCCTAATGTATTGTTTTAGTGGTCTAAAACTATTTTCGCATTATTGCCTTTCTAGTGGAACCCACCGGTTTGGGGCACATCGGTTGGATGGTTTCAAAGTCTATAAGCGACATATTAAGTTACAACATTTTTTGTGTTTTATATAGATAGATTAATTTTTAGGAAAAAGTTTCACCTATTAGGGTGGAAAAATATGGGGTGAAGTTCTGTAACTATTTAGACGACTTTAAGTATAATTTTGAACTTGTGGGCTCTTTAGTCCACACTCATTCCATACACTAAGTCTCGACTTAGTGTATGGAGAATTAAACATCAACTTTAGAAGGATAAATGTTTTTTGACTTCTCGATACAATGATTTTAACAATGATTTTCAAAAAATGGGGAAGTTACTGTATACACTCGGTTTTTTAAAAACGAGTTCACATCAAATCTCGACATTTCGAGGTCATTTTTTGAGGTTAAGAGCTTAGTAGTTTTTGAAATCGATCGGTAAAGCCGTTTAAAAGTTATTCCAAAAAAACAGTTTTTCATCATTTTTATTCTCAAAATCTACTCGTACAAATCTAATCATATTATCACCAAATCTATTCCACATTGAGATCTATATAACCCCGTTTTTATACGTAATATTTACATATTTACATACTTAAACGTAATGTTTACGTACTTACGCACACACACACACACGCACACACACACACACGCACACACACACACACACACACACACACACACACACACACACACAC
>DWHP01001036.1:0-17134 GCA_018247895.1 Parnassius honrathi
ACAACGCAACTGCAAAAAGCCGCTGCGACACTATTCACACGTAACCACAGCTTGACCACATTTTGTCGCTGCGACGTAGTATGGTTGTGATACGTGTGAATTGACCGTTAACCGAAATAAAGACCCGCATATGGGCCATACAAATACTTAATCCGAGCGGGGTTCGAACCCGCGGTGCCACCGCCGCAATTCATTGCTACGCTCGTTATAATTATTAAACACTTAGATATAACATAAAATTTTAGGGAGAGCCTAGCACTTAGTTTTGATACATTTTGCTTATTTCTGAGTAAAAAAATTATTTTTTAAACTACATATCCCTCCCTAGCCATGGACATAGGAACATACAGTATAACTTTAACTCTAACATTCGTTTCGTTGTGTATATGATGAAATTTCATACATATAAAAGGGTGTACTTAAGCAAATAACTTGCACGTTATGTTGTCACCTAAATGTTTTTTTTTTTGGTAACACAGTTTTAAAATAAAACCAGAAACAAGTGTAAAACTACTTTAACAAGACTTTCCTGCAAACGCCTTGTTTCATTTAAATAATAACTATTTTTAATTTATTTGCTTCACTGACAAGGAACGTATTCCTTCGAATATTATAAATGCGAATTGGCGCTTGTTGGTTTGTCCTTCCTATATTCAGTAATGTAGCATGAAATTTTGCATAATTGTGGGTCAGAGGACATAAACTACTCTTTATACCGGAAAATTGTACGGTTTTCGTTGAATAGACCTGAAGCTTAATTCTGTCATTAGCTTTCATGGGAAAGTGGCTAAATGGATTTTAATGGAATTCGGGATGCATGTATATGTCTAGGAATAAAATGTAGGATACTTTTTGCTCCAGAAATTTGCACAACTTTTTTTTATGGAATCCCCTTCCATAAAAAGATGTGCAAATTTCCGGCAAACGACTATAAGGCTCACCTGATGGAATGGGTGGAGTGACTACCGTCGCCTGTGGAATAGCTATTTAGTATTTAGAATAATTTTATTATTCCCTTTATTTTATATTACCTATAAAATAATGAAATCATACATACTGAGCATTAAAGAACACTAAGGTCCGTAATGGCTAAACGTCCTTAGGCATTATCAGACACGCGTAATGGATTAATCATCAATGCAGCGTTGAAGATGTTAATCAATAGTAAAGGTTGTCTGATGTTGGTTTGCCCATACGGTAGCTAATGGGAAAATTCTCAGACGAATGTTGCGATGGAGTTCAGCTAGAAAGTTAAGAATTCGAACTCCACGCGAATTAAATGGAGCCATGTTTGTTTCTGCAGCGCAAAGATCGCCATATAGCAAATAGGGAGCTCTTCTTTCTCAAAATCAAAATTACGTTGTACTCTAAGTTGCGCGCGGGCGAAGCCATTAGCAAAGGATAGTATCTTATGAAACTCTAAAAACACAATGAAACACAGCTTAAAAACGCTTCTGTCTCATAAAACATATTTTTTGTTATCTCCTCATTACCTATTATTATTTCTCTGAACGACTGTATCTTATTTCTTCACACCCCATGTCTCTGGGATATGGACTTTTACTACAGGTAGTCAATTTTATAACACCCACATGATTTTTTTGGAATCGAGGCATTCCAGCTTAGTCCTCAAGGGTGAGAACGCTACTGCATTTTGATTCGTAATTGAAAATAAATCCAGATGTCTATGGGCCACATCTTTTTACCATCAAGTAGACTGTGTGCTCGTTTGTCACCCAATGTTGTGAAAAAAATGTTTTTGAGTGACGGCCTTAGGCCGTTTAGATACGGTCAATACAATAAATGCTATTGAACGTAATAATAAACAAAGGACTAAGAATAATGAATGGTATAATTTTTTGTAATAAGTTATGAAAATATACCTTGGTTTCTGAAAGTATGCCTATTACCTATACCGGAATAAGACTTCGTAGCGGCACAACTTTTGTATCGTGTAGCTAATATGCAATAAATATTGTCGGAATGAATATTCATTTGCAGTACAGTTATAAAACTTAACACAATGGGTAACCTGTTTTGACAGGTTTATTAGGAGGAACCGCTAGCAACAGCAAAGTTTTGACGGGCTAGTGTTATTACTTGGTACGATATATTATTTCTTTCGTTTTTATTTCAATTAAGGTATAATAATCGTTAAAGCAACCCAAAAACATAGGTGCGTTGTCGGCTGTTTATACTCTTTTTTTAAAGTGGTGGATGGGTGAACCAACCAAGGTTACGAGTCACATTGTTCGTCTGCGATGAACTTCAGAAGCACTCAACCGATTTTATCGATTTTTTGTAAATGTATTATTGCTTTCCCCAACTTGAAAGATAGGGTAGTTTTTTCCTGATAAGTAACCTCAATTTTTATTCTTTAATTAAAAAAGTCTTTTAAAAAGATTTTTTAAAAGACAAAGGGTTGCCGAAAAGGGCATAACAACAGCTACGAAGGGCGTTCAATGTATTATAAAAATCAGTAGGTGCTAGATTTGAACTGTACGGTGGGTGATTAATTTCCTTAAACCCGCAGTCTCGTACAGGAAGAGGATGTAACTATCCTATCGAAAACACTTGTTTGGTAGCTGTAAAAACTCCCTACATCAGTTAACCGACGCCTGCCTTTGAAGCGCAGTGAACATTCGCGGCTCCCATCTTGCACTGACTTTTGTGAGGTTGAGATAGTCATTCAACATGATGTGTATGGCATCAATGGATCGATTAGTCGATTGGTTATAGTCATTTCTACTATCATCTTAATCCTTGGAGAGCCGTGCCGTGTAAACCTTTGTGTTGTCATGAAGAAGCAGCACACCTTTGGTCAGCTTTCCCCTTCCCTTTCTTTCTTTTATTGCTTCTGTTAAACAGCGTAAAGTGGCTGAGTATTTGTCTGCGTTAATGGTTTCACTCAGTGGCAGCCCTAGCAAAATTTTTAGGTGGTGCGAGATCTCATAGTGGCGCCCCTCTGAACAAAACCTTAGTGTTCCTATACTATGCAGTTGTTTTTTCGTGATTTTAAATAGTAACAGACCTATCAAATATCTACAGGTGTATGTGGGGGGCAAGCACAGGTGTGTCTGTCGCTCTTGCTATAGCAGTTGTTCTGCTTACTCGCGTTACAGAAATGTCGTCCACTCCGCTCGCACTACTCTGTTGCCACGCCACTATGCTTGCTTTGCTGCGATGACTAGTTGTACAGATGATTTTTCATAATAAGAGTTAATAATCTTGTTTGACAACTTTTATTTAAACTGTTGTTCCGCAGACAATGTTAAAAAAGATAAAAGAACTACTAACAACAAACTTAATGAAAAGCCTAGATGGCCAGCTTTCTGGCTTATGCGCTTACTTTTTTTATTAATTTGGAATAATTTAATTTTTGAGCAATAGAATTTTCCATTGGAAAATTGGAAATTGGAAAAGATTCCAAGATATCATGTACTAAAACTTCGTTTCCGTTTAGCGACAGTTATTGTACAGGTATAGTCAGGAAGATACGAAGTGCTGTCTACACGTTTGGGAAAAATATCCTGCCGATCATTATTATAAGTCTTAGATCTTTATATGGCGCCACTGATTGAAGATCTTTAAATGATGGGTTCATAAGTTCCTGAACCAATTTACAACTAGACAAATCACATTATACCCATCTGTTCAACGGTTTTGCAAATCAACACAGGCTTTTTGACCTTTCAGGAATTATTTTCATTTTATTAAATTATTATTTTAATTTATTATCATAGAATTTTGATAGTTTAAGTCGAGTAACCAATGCACTTTTAATTGTATCAATCATAGGGTAAAAAACGTTCATTTTAAACAATTCCTTAGGATCAGTTCGTATGTCACCTACGGCTTCGTACACAAATAATATTTTCTTTCTTCGGGATCGGGCTGGCTTAAAAACTGGATTTATCTTTTATTAGAGCAGATGAAAAGGCTCGGTACTGTTTCAAAATTCTGACAAAATGTTCAAACAATACGATTCTTTTAGTAAATCGATAGATTCAGATTGTGTAGTTTTTTTCATGTGAGCAGCTGTGCAGGTCTAGAAAGACCAGTACTGCTGCGACCTAAAAGATCTATTGTAATCGTTGCTATGGGTATAGTCTACTGCTAAGCCCTATGTCTTCAATGAATAGGAGTTGCTAAGCTGTGAGCAATTTCACTTTTTCTGGGTAAAGTAGATAGTTTACCAGATGTGTAACGTTTGCGCGTTAAGACGTTTCTTTCGTTAAGGAACAAAGACGGCATATCCTTGAGTTGCTTGGTCCAAAGATGGCCATGCGCTTTTTGAGACAACTGTGTCCGGTCAGGTTCTCTTGTCAGAATGTGCAGTTTATTTTTACCTAATCCCAGGGCTTCTGAAGCAAATTTACGATCAAATGTCAGGATTAAGGTTTAAAAAGATTTTGAGCCTGGTGTATCAGACCAGATTTTAGGTGATTTATTGTGATAAAGAGTTTCAAGGGTCAATCGCGCTAGGCTTTTTGAGATTCCGCAAAATGTCTCGGTTCCAAATTGTGTACTCTTTATGCCCTCCCGTGCGAGCTCATCGTCAACTTCATTGACGACAATACCCGCGTGGCACGGAACCCACCTTAAAACGACCTTGTTGTTACATCCCAAGGCGTTTAGACGGTTCACGCGGTCTCCAACTAGCTTCGAGTTTACTAAGTTTCATTTAAGCGCTAGCAGTGCTGCTTGACTATCAGTGTTTATATAGATTATATGATTGACGTAGTGTTTTTGCAGATTGATTTCCGCATACTGAAGTATGACGAAAATTTTCGCCTGGAAGATAGAGGTGGGGGGATGAGGAATGCCCCAAAATCATACTAGGTTTGAAATTGGGGCATTCTCCATAAATTCCAAAGCCTACGTCGAGGTCCCTTTTTGACCCATTTATGTACCATTTAAGGCTACCGACCTCACAGATAACTTGTCCATTCAGCCAGTCTTCTCTGGAGCGTAGTTCCACTATATTATACTTTTTATTAAAAGTGTATAGTGGACGCATGATATCTGAGATCATGCATAAGACCCGTATTTTCTTAATTGAGTCTAGCATGGCTCTCAATTTTTCGGAAAGCAAGCACAGGCCGCCATGGGCGTTAATCCTATATAAGTTAGCCCTCGCCTCCTGGTTTATATAAAGATCAAGGGGTGTTGGGCACAGAAGTGCATTAAGAGCTGCTCCAAACGATGACCGCATTGCTGCAGTTGCCATTAAGCAGGCAGTCCTCTGTAGAATATTTGAGTCTGTCCGCAGTCGTCTTTTGGTTGGCCTTGTTACACCAGATATTAGAGAAGTAGGTGATAATCGGCCTCACTATACTGCTGTACAGCCATAGAATCATATTGGGACGCAAGCCCCAGTTGTATCTAACCATACGACTGTACGTCCCTAAAACAATTTTAGTTGTATGACATACGTTGCTATGGTGAGAGTTCCACGTTAGTTTTTGGTCGATTGTTACGCCCAAAAACTTATCTTTTTCGATAATTGAAAGAATCAGGCGTTAGGCGCTGGCTACGTTAGAGCGAGTGCGGGGAGCAGAGGCGACCTGAGGAGGCGGGAGGCGTGACGCTGCGTCTTGCCTCTGTAGTATGCTACATAGAGCCGGCGGCATGATATGTGGTTTCTTCCTGCTATTTTTGCGCGAGCTAAAAATGACTAGAAGGGAGTATTTTTTTGCACGAGATATAATGCAAATTAAAATAGGAGTTCATGTTTAAACTAAAACAGGCATCAGTTTGGTGAATACCGTAGACTGTATGATGAAACACGTCAATACCCACAAAAGTTTTGAGAAATATACTATTATGCATATAATTTTAACGCTTACGTACTAGACTATTGCAGACTAAGACATTATTTCGCTAATAAACGTCCCCGTATTTATGTTTTGCATCGCGGAACAATCAACATGATTTGATTAAATCGTAAGACATGCGTACACGTACTATATCCTCCGCTGCTCGCGGTCGCTTGACGCGCACGCCAGTCGCGTCAACGTGGCACCTTCCTTTCGTCTCGTATAGTTTTTTTCCCGCTCATCGCAAACGCGTCGCGCTAGCGTAGCACACGACTTACCTTGTAGAACTCCATTATATTGAAGTTGTTAGAACTTAATTTGCTCATTTCCACGTAATAAAATACAATGATGTGTCCTGCCCACTGTCCAGTCTGAAGAGCACCCACCTCTCACCCTCACTCAGTTGCGTGCACTATCGCCTTCACCACCACTTCCAGCACCACCACTCCCAGCGCCACCCCGACCACCACCACCATACTAGGAACGACACACCACTCTCAATAATACGATACGTGTTTCGCTTCTACACGAGGCATCCACAGGTAAAGTAGTCTCTGCGGTCTCCGGTGTCGTATTATCAAGGGTGATGTGTCGTTCTTAGTGTGGTGGTGTTGGGTATGGAGGTACTGGAAGTGGTGGCTACGAAGGTAGTGCATGCAATTGAGGGGGATTGAGAGGTGCTCTTCAGACTGGGTAGGTCACATCATTTTATTTTATTAAGTGAATATGAGCAAATTAAGTTCTAATAACTTGGATGAAAAATGCCCGAGAATATTGAGTCAAATTCTGGTTTAAACACCTTTAATTTTCCTGCCATGTTCGCATCATCATTGTACCCTTAACCTCGACACTCGTACAATTGCATCAAGAAAGAGGCCCGTAAGTCCTTTTACCGAAGAGTCACTGGCTTGTAAGCAACAAAATACTCGTGCATTGACCTCGTAATTAGCGTCAACAAAACGAAATGTTAGTGATAAGAGTCTGTGAATTGGTGATCAGTGCCTGGTGGCAGCATTTCAGTAGATTTTGGCGCCCCCCCCCCCGATGGCAACCTGTGCGGTCGCACCGCTCGCACCGCCCTAGGGCCGCCACTGGTTGTACCTTTTTTGTGTACTTCATCAATAGTATTCCTTTGGAATACCAAAACACTGGCCATTATTTTACCGGCCGACGGAGTGACTTTGTACTTCTTGGGGGGTTCTTGTTCGTCCTATCCCTTTTTATGCCATTGCATAGACTCCTGTTTACTCTCGGGATCATATTGCTGAGACAAAATTTTATCTTCTGTAACTATCCTATCGAAAACACTTGTTGGGTAGCTCTAAAAACTCCCTACATCAGTCAACCGACGCCTGCCTTTGAAGCGCAGTGAGCATTCGCGGCTCCTATCTTGCACTGCCTTTTGTGAGGTTGTGATAGTCATTCAACATGATGTGTATGGCATCAATGGCTCGATTAGTCGATTAGTTATAGTCATTTCTACTAACATCTTAATTCTTACTAAGATTTAAATAGTTAGATGCGCCTCACCTTGAAAAACTGTTGCATTTTGTAAGGGATTAGAGGAAAGTGGACTGTGTTTATGTATATTTTTAATCTCGGAGAAAAAAGATACTGAACTAAGTATTACTGCGATATTTATCTGAGTAAATATTTAATAGAAATTTATTGCTAACTTATTCTACTAGGGGCTGAGCTAAATTAAAGAATGTACAAAAATGAACAATAATTTATTGCACTATTTACAAAATTGCGGAAGTCTTACATTCTATCACTTTTCCATAGCCTAATGGAACCTAATAGGGAGCTTGAGGGGTCTTCTTGCTTGGTTGTTCTTATCTTGAGTGTTGCAAATGCGTACGCACTTTCACTCGCGTCGTTAATGATATGTAGTTGTCGATCTTCTACTGTCCCCGTAGGAGCATAACACCGCAGAAGATGTAACCGTGAAATCTTTTCGACGGATCGTAACCATCTCACAAACTCGTCCGCGGTCTCGGAAATCCCATCACCTCAACCGATTCTCTTTATCCGCCACAAGTCTGGCAGCAGAATATTCTCGGTAATGGTGAGGTAGTTGAGCAGCCCAAGTGGGTCTAAAACGAATATGACCACGCTCAGCGCCACCCTCTTAGTCGGCGGGCGGTGTAGTAACTTTACTTCTGGCGGCAACCTATTCATACACGTGTTAAGCGTTAAAACGTCCTTTTCTGCTATTCACAACAATCCTAGGGTCCTTCCGAGACCATCCTGTGTCGCGCCTACCTCCTTGGGCTTGCGTGCTGGCAGCTCTTCCGATTTATTGTCTTAAATAGCTGTGTATTTAGAATTCCAGCCAGCTAACGTAAAGCCTGCTTTGCCGTGTACCTCGGTGACCTGCCTAGCGGTTGCGATTGCCTCGTGTACCGTTGTGTTCAACGACTGTTGACTATAGTGTTGAGGGCATGCGGGTGTGTCTCGGCGTAAACGCGCGAATTGTGGTCCCTAACACTGTGCGCGAGAAAAAGTGAACTTCTCGCTCCAAATATCAGAGAAGTCATTACGTACTCTCTCGGGAAACTTCTACGATCGTCACCTCGCCATAAGAATAACTGCGCAGGTTGGTCCCGGCGGTCGATTTTAACACGCTGAAACATCTCTCTAACGTCCTCTGACACCGCTATATCGTTTTCACGAAACTGAAACAATATACCCGGCAAATTACGTAACAAGTCGGGGCCGTCTAATAGATAATCGTTCAGGCACTTGCCTGATGCGCGTGCTGCTGCGTCGAATTTTAGCCTCAGCTTCCCCGGCTTGTTCGGGTTTCGTACAGCGAAGTGTAGCAGGTACCAGCTCTTCGGATCCTCTCGTTCTGATCCGTCAGCTTCTTTGGGATAGCCTTTCTCCAGGAGGTCGTACAGTTGCTTCGTATATGATTCGTTAAACTCCGGTGATTGATCCACCTTCCTCTCGATGGCTCGAAGTCTTCGTACCGTCATTTCGTAGCTCGGCGGCAGCTTGACGTCGCCGCTCGCCGACCTTCTTGACGGTGCGCTGGAATATGTCGATAGCGCGTTTATCTTCCCACTGTAGTCTGCTCTTGAGCGCAACACCTACGGAGTCGATATCGTATTGCCTCTTGATTAGGTCTGTCTACTCATCATCTGGGCTGACGTACGTCTTGACGTCTTCTTAATGCCGCATGTTCACACATTATATATGTTATCTCCATATAACTCGGGGCGCGGTCCCCTGTATCACCCATCCCAATAACGTTATATGCGGCAATGGGCTGTTTTCGACGTCTTCGTAAGTCTCGTGACACAATTAAGTGTCAATTATCGGAACCTATAAGCACTTTAGGCTTTGCACTACTGTAACAAACTCTGCTCAGTAAGCTACGTAAATGTTTCAACCGTAGACACTTCTTGATGACGGATTGCGAACCTATATTTAAATTAATAATCGTATGAGCGTTTATTACGCACGTCTCGTTTCTCGTTTTACCGCGTATCCCTATCTTTACGACGCCACTGTTAGCCTCTCGTTGGCTATCCGACAAACTTTGTAAATTAAGTGGCCTCGTTGGCTCTTCCCTACATAACTCACAAGCTAACTCTTTATCAATTAGCGAGACCGTAGATGTAGGTTTCGATCTCCTTACCTTGTGGTCTGCGCTCACTATAGGACACACTTTTATTAACAGTCTTACTGTTAGCCGTATTAGACGCGACGAGCACGGTTTCGTCAGGGGCGGCAAATTCTTCCGGTGATTGGGTCTTCTTTGGGTGAATCAACGCGTGGTGGGGGGCGGTGCAACGGACTACGGGTGCGACGGGCTGCATCGTCGAACTAGATTTTGTTGCCGGAAAATATTCTATAATCGCGGCGAGTGTATCGGTACGCGGCGTGGTTTTGCTGCATTCTAATAAGCGTTCGGTTGTCGACACGGACATAACGGGGTGCGGCGTCGTGGGGACGGTGACGGGCGCGGGCGCGGGTGCAGGCACAGTTGCTGGCGTCAGTGTCGGTGCGACGGAGGGTGCGGGTGTCGACAGCTAATCGAGCAGAGAAGCGGGGGCTTCCTCGAAGACGCGTACTCCGACTAGCGCTTCGTCGTCGTTCCTGGCTTTCTCGTTCGTTCATGATCCCACGTTGCGGCTTTCGATCGTCTTCAAAAAGACGCACATTTTCCGTTATAAGGGGCGTTGCCAGACGAACGCCGTTTGGCACCGTTAGGTGGTATTAAACTGGCCGCGTAAACGCGGTGAGAAACAGGACGGTTAGACGTTAAAATGTCTACAGACGATCACATAATTCATCATCATTATAACCCTTCACAAGTCCACTGCTGGACATAGGCCTCCCCCAAGGTACGCCACAAAGCACGGTCCTGAGCCACCTGCATCCATCGACTTCCTGCATGTCTTACCAGGTCGTCACTCCATCTAGTAGGTCCTACACTTCGCCTACCGGTACGAGGATGCCACTCGAGAACCTTTCTTCCCTATCGGTTGTCATTTCCGGGACACCTGAGGTTTTGAGTGAGATTGAAAAGTTCTATGGGCAGCTGTACACATTATCGTTGGAGCCACACGCAAGTGCGAGTAACGATCCAAGAATAAGTCTTATCCTATACTATTTCAATGATATCCCGGACGTCAGTCTGAGCAAGATTAGAATGGCTCTCCAGCACCTTAAAAACTGCAGGGCCCCGGGCGAGGATGGAATTACAGCAGAGCTTCTGTAAGCGGGTGGAACATCGGTGCTTAAATTTCTTAAGAAACTCTTCAATTCCGTCCTCCATGGTGGCACTACTCCGGAGGCTTGGAGCAGAAGTGCGGTGATCTTGTTCTTTAAGAAAGGTGACAATGCTCTCTAGAAGAACTATAGACCAATTTCCCTTTTGAGCCGCGTCTACGTGCTGTTTTTGAGAGTCATTATGAATCGTCTCGCACGCAGACTCGACGACTTCCAGCCTGCCGAAAAATCCGGTTTCCGAAAAGGCTTCAATACCATAGACCACATACGTACCCTGCGCCGGATTGTACAGAAGACCGAGGAGTACAATCAGCCACTTTGCCTGGCATATGTGGACTATGAGAAAGCATTTGATTTCGTCGTAATTCGGGCGGTGCTACAGTCCCTTCAGCGGTGCCAAGTTGATTGTCGGTATATCGAAGTGCTGAAGTGTTTGTACAGTAGGGCTACGATGGCTACCCAAGTACAGAACCAGAGTACGAAACCTATCCAACTGCAGAAAGTTGTAAGACAGGGTGAAACTCTTCACCGCTGCATTGGAGGACGGAGGACTGGGCTGGAAATGATACGGTATCATCATCAATGGCGAGTACATCACTCATCTTCGATATGCTGATGATATAGTCCTTATGGCAGAATCGCTGGAGGACCTAAGCTATGCTCAATAAGCTTAATGGTGCCTCCCAACGGATAGGTCTTAAGATGAACATGGACAAAACGATATCTTCGTTATGTATAACGTCCATGTCACACCTATGCTGGTAGTTGTTGGGAGCACTACGCTCGACGAGTATGTTTAGCTGGGAAAGATAGTCCGACTAGGTAAGTCCAACTTCGACCCTGAAAACGAGACTGTACAACTAGTGCGTGTTGCCAGTGATGACTTATGGAACTGAGACGTGGTCCTTCACTGCTGGCCATATGAGGACGCTCAAGTCGCTCAGCGAGTTACGGAGAGGGCTATGCTCAGGGTTTCTCTGCGTGATAAATTTAGAAATGAGTATATCCGCAGTAGAATCAGAGTGACCGACATAGCTCGACGGATTAGCAAGCTGAAGTGGCAATGGGCCGGCCATATAGCTCGAGGAACCGACAACCGTTGGGGAAAAAAAGGTTCTCGAGTGGCAGCCTCACACCGGTAAGCGAAGCGTAGAGCGACCCCCCACTATATGGAGTGACGACCTGGTAAGGCATGCAGGAAGTCGATGGATGCAGAAGGCTCAGGACCGTGCATTGTGACATTTCTTGACTGAGGCCTATGTTCAGTAGTGGACTTGTGAAGGGCTTGTGAAGGGAACGATGATGATGATGATGATTTATTTAATGCAAAACTTTTGATTTTATTTTTTGTAAAATATCAGTGCCATAGGTTTCTACTCCGTTCACATGTTACACCATTTTTTTTCCGGACTGTAAAATAGGTCATATTATACGATGCCCGCGCAGTATGAAATTTATGTAGTTTGGACAGTAAATATAACTTACAATTATTTAAACTTCTTTATTTATCAATATCTGTTCATTATCAATATTGCTACGTGGTTGTTGCGCATAATTTAGGTTAATTTGACAAGACGCGGGGAGCAAAGAAATAATAAGCCTGGGTTTACCAGGGCTTACATTATTATTTTAAGGTATATATCCGCGGTTTTGGGAAGACCCAAGTGCCACCCTCGCCGCACTTTAACCTACTGTCGCTGATAAAACTAGACGAAAGCAAAGTTACTTTTATTAAAAGGCATCTTTTTATTACTCTGCCCCGTAATATTAGGCATTTTTTTAAAACTGTTCGGACATTATGAATAATGTCAATTTAATTACATGTAAGTCAACGTATTATGCAAAACTTTATTCCAATACGTGATTACGGCCTTAAGCGTGGCATTGTAGCAAAAGCCAAAATTGTTATGCCTTATTAATATACAGCGTATATATTGCACGTGCATGATAGAAATAGTATTATATGAAAATGACGATGATTAAAAATATCAAAAACTAATTCGCACCAACTAGTGGCTACGGGAATAGTACACGCAATTGAGAGAGGGCTGGAGGTGCTCTTTAAACTATACCTACTACTCAAAACAAAATAAGGGCCACTACAAATTTTAAATTTTTTTTTGTCAGGAATATGTTGCACGTGTTGTTTTAAATTCATTAAAACAATATTTTATAGTTAAATTTAATACAATTTGTTAATTAGTTTTACCTTGTAAGCTGATCCCGCCCCAGACCATGGGACCATCATACCCGTCGTGTTTGTGAATGCAAGGATCAGAAAATTTTTCTCCGTTTCTTCACAATGATCGCGTCGATTGTCATTAAAAATCATCTTACACACATCCGTGAAAAGTCAGCTTACAAGGTAAAACTCAGCTATCAAGGTAAAACTGACCTTATTTTTCTGAATGTGGGTAATGTGACTTCTCAGAGTTACATTCAACAGGTTGTCAGGCCACATGTAATCCCATTTTCACAACGAGCAGTGGACAGTTTCATCCTCACGCAGGATAATGCACTACCGCACACAGATCGGGCGACCATCTCCGTATTGGAAGAAGCCAATATTCAGGTTTTGGCATGGCCTGTTAACACCGCTAACCTGCATCGAATTGAACACCTTTGGGACCAATTAAAACGTGCGGACAGCCGAAGGGGATGTACACTACCAGCAGCAGTTGATACAGTTACTGAAAAAGTGCTGGGAAGAGATTGCAGAGCAAAACATCTGCTATCTTATTGTTAAGAGCATGCCAGAAAGGCTCCAAGAATGAGTTATTAAAAGAGGAATTGGAGGAGGACCCGTTATTAGTCATAACAAATGTTAACAATACGGATGTGCATTTAGTCTACAATTTAATTTCACCGTTAGGTGTAAACGGCCTTAAAAAGTGAAAAAGCCAACAATATCCATATATTGTTTTTAATTGCTAAATTTAACTAAAAACTTTGTTTTATTGAATTTAAAATAACCTGACACATAATACTGACCAAAAAAAAAACCGAAAATTTGTGGTGGTGTTTTATTTTGTTTTGAGTAATATAGGTAGACAAACCTTTTTTTTTACGTGGATCTTAATTTTTGATATGTTTAATACAATGGATTTCCGCAAAGAAACGCCTGATTCTATTAATTATGACGATGAAAAAAATTACATTGACTCGGGGTTATCTACTATTACGTGCGTAAATCTATTATCAACAGTGCTAGTGTAGTAGTGCAGTATATTACACTTTCCGTTGGAGACATGCAGAATTCAAAGTCATATTGTTCTTAACAATTATCTACAAAATAATAGGCATCATCTTTATAAGTATACCTCTATAATATATAAAAATCAATTGCTGTCCGTTCGTCTCGCGAATACTCGAAAATGGCGAATCTCTCGAATCGACCGATTTTGATGAATTTCTTGTGTGTATTTAATTGGGTCCCTAGATGGTTTAAAAACCCAGTTGGATCCGGTAGGTGGCGCTGTTATCGAGATCCAGGAATCAATCGCGCGCGCCGGGCGGGTCGCTAGGAATGTAAAAAAAAATGTTATAACTATTTCGATATCACTTTTAGATTCAAATACTAAGGTGTACGAATAATATTTATGGTAAACACACATACGACTTAATTTAATTTGAGTTCCACTCACATAGTTTTACAAATTTATGAGCGCAAGCGATTTAAATCATTATTCGAAAAACATATAATATGGCATATAATATATATAAAAATTGATATTTGGCATATTGAATATGGCAAATATGAATTTCTAACAAAGGCAAATGCGGGGTTATAATTTTAGCAGTATATGCATGTAGAATGTAAATCTATTACCTTGTTAGTTGAAACTTTTTCTAACGAATGAGATATCATTTGTTGCATGTTGTGTTAGAAATACGAGGGGCGTTCAATGTATTCTCGGTATGGCATGTTAAAAAAAAGATAAAATAATGAAATATTTTTTATTTTTGAATGTAGTCTCCCGTGGCATCAATAATCAATACATTTACTTGTTCGTGAAAAAAGCTTCTCTATTCCCTAGAAAAAATATTCTTCGTCATTGCCTGAAAAACGACTATTTACAGCGGACTTATAAAAAGTAGTCACTCGGGGCTACATCTGGGCTGTATCACTATACGTGGTTACTTTCTTCAAACGTATGGTTAATTTCTTCAAACCTCTAGTCTCGTACAGCAGCCTAGGAGATCCGTGCCGTGTGAACCGGTGGGTTGTCATGAAAAAGCAGCATTCCCTTAGTCAGCTTTCCTCTTCACTTTTCCTTTATTGCTTCTCTCAAACAGCATAAGTGGCTAAGTATTTGTCTGCGTTGATGGTTTCACCTAGAAGCTTTCAACAGCATTCCTTTGGTATCCGATAACACTGTGGCCATGATTTTACTGGCCGATGAGTGCCTTTGAACTCCTGGGGGGGGGGGCTGATCCATTTTTATGCCATTGCATAGACTCCTTTTACTCCCAGGATCATAGTGGTGAACAAACCTTTCCCATTTTGCACTTACTTTTGTAAGGTTAAGATAGTCATGCAATTCATTTATGTTAACATTTTCATTCTTACTCGTGCATCTTCTAATACAAGTTTTTCAATAATTTTCATATTTTCATTCATTCAGTTCACTAGACAACTTCTGTCTGATTGGTAAAGAGCCACCGTTTCTTTATGGTTGTTTTTTCGAGTTTTTCCTTGTTTAGTGTGGAATTTAATTACCGCACGATGTTCGATTTTTTCAACACTGTCGAGTCAGTCGTCTATGACTAGAGGTTACGCAACACAGAAATCGTGTTATTACTGTTTCTGTGTTTCGTAAGAAGTTATGAAGTTATCAAGATGAAATAACATATTTATAACCTCAGGTTGTGTCGTTAGCTAATGAATTTTTTAATTACTCACATTATTAGCAATTCACGAATATATTAAGGATGATATAAATTATGTATTTATATCATCCTTAATAAATAGCGAATATGTAACCTATAGTATTAGATTTCACTAATGGATAAATACCTTGTACACAAAATAGTGTTTACCAGCTCACTATTTTGTGTACTACATTAAAAACGAAACTAAAAGAAGTTGGTAAGAGAATATTGATGATAACATCTGGCCACACCACGCTCTATACCCTGTAACTATACCACGTTACGTTTAATTAACATTAGTAGGTTCAATTAGCACGATTTCGAGTTCTACGATTTCGATGTAAGTATACATACAACGTATACCGAAACTTAAACTTACCTAGAATATTTTTAAACTGCCATATTTTTAACAATTGGTTTACACCAGGGTTAGCATGAATAAATAATTTTTTATGAATTATGAATAATAATTTAAATCACGATTTAAATCACGATTTAAATCAAATGATCTTTGCAATAAAAATCAAAGATTTAATTAAAAATGTTTAATTTCCCTTCCTTTCACAGAAATCAACACAAAAAAATTGATTTAGAAATTATAATTAAGTTACAAACTAGGGTGTTTTAAATCTGAGAAATCAATATCATTAATATTTGAATAAAAAAACTAATTTTCCAGCTTTTTCAATTCCCAGTCGGTTTTTTTATTTGCTCTGAACAATTCAAAAGGTGGAAAACACTTTCCACAGCAGCTGAAGAAGGTATCGCCCCAAACGATTGCTTCACTACTGGAAAAAAAGTTCACTGTTCCTCTTTACTAAATATATTTTCTGTGACATCCACCACTTTAGTGGTGTCACATTTTTTACTATTTCTTCTGCGAACATCATACTCCTAAATGGTTTTGATTTCCCTTTTGCTTGGCAGTCACATGTCAGACAAAAATGAAATCCCCGCGCTGTGTCCACGCAATCTCTTGAGGGTGCGTTCCGTTTTGCGCCAAAATGTAGTTGAAATAAATAATAAAATCAAAAAAATCGTGATTAATTAGGTTTAAAAAAAATTCGTACTTTATTAGATTTTTTAAAGAAATCATGATTTTTCGAACCTTAGTTTACACCTGCCAACATTTTTGTTTATATTCCGTTATGCGATAGCAACAGAAGATTATGTTTCATAATTTTAAAATATAAATTACAAAAATGAATTATTGCTGTTCGTTCCTCTCGCGAAAACTCTATAATGGCTCGACCGAATTTTATGATTATTTTTTGTGTGTATTTAAATGGATGGTTTAAAAACTCAATTGGCCATGGTAGGTGGCGCTGTTGTCGTGATCCAAAAATCACTCGTGTAAAGCCGGAGCTCATAACTAGTGTTAAATAAATTAATGAATGCTTTCGTCACACACAATACAACGCACAAGAAGTCATATCAACGTATTGTATACCGATTTAAGATAGGCAACCAATAATTTTAACACCAGGTATACAATGCTACGGGCATGCATAACAGGCATTTAACAGGAAATTTAGTTGCTTAGATAGAATAAATATTTTTGTATAAATATTTCTTTTTCTACAAAAGATGTTGTTACGGCCCTGAGTTGCCCAGACGAAGGTTGACTGAGGTAGGGCCCATCTGTACTCCAGCTCGACGGACAACAAAGGGGAGAGCCCAATGGCTTATGGAAATTTATT
>DWHP01001037.1:0-17127 GCA_018247895.1 Parnassius honrathi
TTTCTTCACGAGTGTTCATGCGCTAAACTTCGCAGAGCCTATATTCAGACTCGCCAAGATACGTCGGCCGTATTGTATCTGCGTACTGTGTGAAACTTTCAGATGAATAAGTTTTTATACGCGGATAAAATATTATCGTATCTGCGTAGTCTATGACTCGACAAACTTGTTAAACTATTTTTTTCTCAAGTCATCTTAATGATTTCTTACATTTACACGATTACATTGGATAAAATTTTACGGGTTTTATTAGACTTATTTTTTTAATAATCAAAAGATTTAGGTACTTTGCAGTACTAAGGGTCGTGGGAGGAGGGCGACTGAAATCTTTGACTTTCTGACGTAACAGTTAACTTGGACTACTTTCAGCTTTTGAATATTCAAACCGCAGTTAAGCTTCAGTTTTTAAATAACCAAAGAGTTAACTATGTCACCAGGACCTAGGATGGAAATCCTTCCAATTACAATTCTAGGTAATATTGCGAGTTCATTTACCGGACAATATTGTACTTCACAATTAATCAGATCGTGAAACGATACAAGTTAAAAAGAATGTAGGAAATATCGGTACGACGGGTAACCTTTTACCTCCTTAAAACAAAATGTCGGTGAGATCAATTTCACATATATACTTTTTATTATTCAAGCATCACCACCAGGCACAAGGTGTAAGAATATCTTCTATCCTAGTGGGTGTCGTAAGAAGCGACAGAGGAAACCTGAGACAGGAGTTGGGTAACAGCATCTTTCTTGATAACAACTCTAAATTTAAAAAAAACTGAGATTTCCAACCCATCCGCCAAGCGTAGTATCTATAGTAAAATCGCCTTGTGATTTACCCTATGAGGGCCTCGGTTCAGCAGTGGGCTTTTATAAGCTTTATTACGTATTTGATTTTATTACGTAACTGACGTTATTGCTGGCAACAATGTTCGCAGTTCTTGCATTAAATCATAGAATGACACGTATTACTATAACATGTGTATTTACCTAAATAATTTAATAAATATATAAATGAAAAAGCATTGAAATGTCGCCTACGTCAATAGAGTATTTGCAAAGTTTATTAAAAAATGAATACTACGAGTAGTAACGTCATTAAAATTACTAATGCTCTCGTCAACGTACTCCAAGTAAGCTTAAAATGCTTTTTAGGAATAGTTTATGCCAGTAGTCGAATGAAGGGCTCAAACCTATGACTCTCCGAGCTTGCAATCTACATCCATAAGCATCAGGCTAATTAACAAAAATATATGACTGACAAATTTGGCTTACTTCCCTACTAACTGTGGTTACACTATTACGTCAACAACCAGTCGTGCAGATCAGTGTCTGATTGTACTTAGCTCTACAAACGGCGTGAAGGTCAATTATTATTCTGAACTTAGTCACTCCATTCAATAAAGAAAAGGCGATACTTTTTTTACAATTTTTTTATTTATTTATATTTTACAGTCGTCTTAACCTAAGAAAACGGTAACTTTTACATCACAACGTACCTACTCGTACATACGTCTATACACATAAAGAAGCTTGACATTTCATACAAATGGTATTTATACATAAATATACAAGAGAACGATGCTTGCTGGTGTCCCGGCCAGGGTTGACTTGGCGAGATATAAATAGGGCGGGTGATTATTTTTTAAGTGAACTATGTGAAATTAACTCTATAATACCTAGTGGCTGTAGTGGCCCCCGTAGCTATAGTAGTCAGAACCTCCTTGGCTGTAGCCGTGGTCACTGACGAGAACGGGAACTTTTACTGGTACTGGTACTGGTTTCTCAACGGGGACTGGTATGGGTTTTTCAATGTGTACGGGGTAGGGCCTGTCTACGGGCACTTTTACGGGGTAAGCCACGGGCCTTTCGACTTCAACGGGCACGTGTTTGTAAACTGGGTACGGCTCCGGCACGGGCACCTTAACGGGCACTGGGTAAGGCTTCTCAACGTGGACGGGGTACGGCCTGTCTACGGGTACGTGGACTGGGTAAGGGACTGGTTTCTCAACTGGAACTGCAACAGGCACGCGTTTCTCGACGGGGTAGGGTTGGGGCACATGCACGGGGTAGGGCCTGTCGACGGGAACCTTGACGGGGTAGCCGACATGTTTCACAACTGGGTAAGGCTGAGGGTAAGGTACTTTAACTTCAACAGGGTATGGCACGTGTTTCTCCACGGGGTAAGGTTGGGGCACTGGCACCTTCACGGGGTAAGGCACGTGCTTTTCAACGGGGTAGGGCTGGGGAACCAGAACCTTAACGGGGTAAGGCCTGTCTACCGGAACATGAACGGGGTAAGGCACCTTCTTTTCAACTGGGTAAGGGGCTGGCACGTGGACTGGGACTTTAACGTACTCCTTCACGTGAACTGGCACGTGTTTGACGACCTCATACGGTTGCGGTACTGGGACCTTAACGGGGTATGGAATGTGCTTCTCAACTGGGTACGGCACGGGCCTGTCTACAGGCACGGCGTATGGAACTCCTTTTACTAGCGTAATTGTTCTTGTTGTGTCGGTGTGAGCTCCCAAGTTGTATGAGCCGTAACCGCCGTTAGCGAAGCCGGAGCCTTCGATAACGTTGTAAGCACCGCCGATTCCGTGTCCGCTGCCGATGTAGCCAATATCGAGGCCGCTGATTCCATACCCGTAACCGAGGTTCAGGAGGCCACGTTTGTCCAACTTCTTCTCCAAGGGCTCGGCCTTACTTTCTGTTGTCTTCTTCTCACTGGCAGCGACTGCCGCTACCAGCAGGAAAACAAGGCAGATCTGAAACAAAGATTAGTCATTTTAGTCAAGTATAGTAGTATTGTAACATAATAACGAAATTTTCGTTTCAGGTAGGACTGTATAGACACTTTTATTTTATTTAACGTTATGTTTGCGTCAAAGAGAGCGAGCGGTAACAGTTTATTTGATGATTTTAATGAGGTAGTTAACAGCTATCTTTTGAGATACGCAACGTTTTAATAAAACATTGAAAAGTTTGTGATACACACGTTTTGAAACTTTTTGTGCGTGTGTTTTAAATAACTGCTAAAATCCTAAAATAATTTATAAAGTGTTTAATAAATTCAATATATTTCAGAATCCTACGATACTAAAAAATATGAACTGACTGTGACAGATAGTAGTTATGTTTGTATATATTAATCTATGTATGTATATATGGATATAATGGAATATTCAATTATCATTCATTTCCAGGCATGTTTTGTGAATTTCGCAGATGTATTAAGAACTTATTAATTATTAGGAAAACGCTGCTACCCATCTCCTGGTTTGTTTCTATCTGTCGCCTCTTAGACACCCACGGGGCGATAGGTATGGGGTAGTAGATATTCCTATACCGCCACTACACGCACACACACACACGTACAGGAAAGTTAAAAAGCGTGTAAAAATACAAATTGTGCAACGTCACATACATTCCTAATTAAACCTTCGTCACGCTATCTAATGCTTTACCCACAATTTTCGTAATTCAAGCAACCCGAGCTAAACCAAACGGCGTAACGATGTCAATGGAATGATTAGATAACAAACGTATTGATTCCCAGTTGGGTTACATATCTGTGCATATACAACGCAATTAGCTGTTTGCGCAAAATCCGCTTTCATCTCGGAATTGTCTACGCGCTAAGGGGTATGCTAATTGGTTAAGGGCAAACTAGAATAGCCCGTAGACAAATAGCGAAACATAACAAAGTACGAGTAATAAAAATTTAATATAAGAAGTTCGCATAGTTTTATAATTCGAACTTTCAATATGGAATATACTATACTAGTATAAATATTGCCGTTTTTCATAGGCCAAGAGATATTTTCGGTGGCTTTAGTTAGTTATCACGCCACGTTATTTAGTCTAATTGTCTTGATCATATTACGTATAAAAGAGTCTATATAAGTACACACATCAAGTATTTCTTTCTATTTCGTTTTTACGTATTAAATATGAAATATTTATCGGAATGAGATAGGAAACAACAACATTGCCAATATCAGTCAGCAAATCTTCCAAGTTCTAAGTAATGTGTACCAAGTAGCGTAATTTTCTTAATGTTGACATTGGATCAATAAAAATTACTTGAATGCACGATATCAGTTTATTTTCACTACTGTTCGCAAATAATAATTTTTAGGGATTTACAAACATTAAACAAAATAATTGTGACACTAATGGGTTGGCTCTTTAGTGGAAGGATCACGCTTTCACAGTATTCCAGTGCAAAATAGCAGCTTAATGCGGCTGTGTTTCATATGGGACTGTAGAGAACTAGAGGTCGCTTTTAACGGAAACGAGGCATTTTATCTTCGTCCTCATGGGTGATGACGCCTCTACGTGTTAATTCTTGATCGAGGATAAATGTAGATGTCTATGAGTCACAGCATCCACTTTTCTTCAGGTGGACTGTGTGCTCGTCTATTACCCTTATTTTATAAAAAGGAAATATATCAACAGAACACTAAATTCCTGGATCTTCTTAAGAATATATTAAGTTTTTACAGCTAAATAAAACTTTTTTAATGTACTTGTCTACAATTTTTATGTATAAATATTGTTCACATTACTTTTTGAGATATAAATAATCAATGGAATGGCGACTTCAGTCAAGGATTTTAACCAAATCACACAAATGTGACCAAATT
The DNA here is from genome assembly GCA_018247895.1 of Parnassius honrathi. Classification (NCBI taxonomy): domain Eukaryota; kingdom Metazoa; phylum Arthropoda; class Insecta; order Lepidoptera; family Papilionidae; genus Parnassius; species Parnassius honrathi. Next base: position 4,653 of record DWHP01001037.1, read on the forward strand.
TAAAATTTATCGAGGTCCAAGCGTGTCGCAATGACGTTTTATAACGTACCACTTAAAGAGAATAAACTTGCTAATATCAATATAACGATCGGTATTTTTATGTATATACCATATTAGTGATTTTTATTAGCCCAATGACTTTGAGGTTAAAATATGCGTCACTATTTGGGTGAAAATTTACGTAAGTTTCTAGAGCTTTATTTAAATTGCTCGCTTTTGGAAACGAATTTTTGTATTTCAACGAACAGTGGAATGGAAACATAAAAACTTAAAATTTAACGCGTAAGAAACTAAATAAAATTAAGGAGATTTCAACAAAATAATGTGTTAAAGTTATAATATATTATTATGTTATGACATGAAAAACAATATAGAGAAGCGTGGCAGTCCACGATTGTACTTATCAATGTATTAAAGAAATTGATTTTCCGTTTAACCATAAATCGATATGAAACTACACCGTGGTTTAAATGTCATAGTATGTCTGTACAGATGCAAATAATTGTATTTCACAATATAATATAAAAAATGTTGTGAAGCATTTAAGTATTTATTGACTGTCAACTCTTAAATCAAATAGAAGTGTTACTCAGTCATAACAATAAAATAATCCATTCATTCATCGCGGCCTATGACATTCCATAGCTTCACATAGGCCTAGATTGTCTTATAGGAGAATATTTGCCATAGTTGCCACGATTGTTGTGCGAGTTGGCAACCACAGCTATTTATTAGTATTTTTGGTTTTTTGTCAGGTCCTCTGTCACCACCCATGACATCCACTGGATGACATAAAATTACACGGCAAATAATGAAATGATAATAAGATTTAAAATTACTAGTTTACATAAAATTTATATTTAATTTTATTTAAATTTAAATTATTAGTATGTATCTGTTCTGCGCGACTTCGTACACGTGGAATTTATTAACTACGATTGAATTTCACGGGTTAAATGTTTTATGCACGTGACCCTAATGCTTTTTCTATTATGAAAACTTATGTCACTCCCTATAATGTTAACTATCTGGGAGAGAAAACCCCGTCAAAATAGGTTCAGCCATTTTGGAGATTAACCGGAATAAACAGACAAACAGACGGACAAAAATATTTTTGTTATTATAAGTACCTTATATACTTTCATATGCATGGAGAAAGCTGTTATTTTAACACCAAAAACAGGTACTTACATTGTATTTATTTGTATATACAAGATAAACTGTAAACATTTTTAATACACGCAAGTTCGGCGCTATTTGCTACAAGCTGTTTAAAGTAAATACCGGAACGAAAATAATTTGTTTTAATTTCGATTCACCACGCGTATTATAAAAAGTTTATATAAAATCTCCCCACTATGGTTTTCGCATATCACTTTAAGTATCATGAGGTCTATGATATATTTTGTATTTGTACTCCTTGTCGTAAATTGTTGGGGATTTCGAGGTAAGTTTTAAAATTTTATAATATTATTGATTTGATTTTAAAACTACTTATACAAATTTAAATGCCTTTAATTTGTTTTCACTTCCGACTTTTCGAGTGCTTTGCAGCATCCTGCTGAAACATTAGGAGATGAACACAAAATAAAATTGGACGCGTTCAAATGAGTAAAAGTACTTTTATTAAAAATGTAGTTTTCGCGTAAATTTAAAGAATCATCATCCACTCACTAGTAACTCCTATTTTAATTAAAATTTACGAGCAAACAAAATACATAACAAATAGCTAAATCTTAGTAATCACAATCATCATTAATGTTATATATTACGCGACATCCTCCATTTCTACTCTTTGTTCATTGTATTTCTGATTTCATTTTTTCTTGTGACTCAAGTCAATAAATCGAAAAATTTATATTTTTAGAAGATACTCCTCGTCTACCCTGCATATCTGATGAAGATTGTCAAGCAATTTGCTATTATCAATGTAAACGCGCTATTGTATATGGAAAATGTAGTTACAATAGATGTTACTGTCTTCAGAGAGACCTAACAAAAGATGCAATTTAACCTCCATGCACACATGCTGATTCTTTCTTATTAAAAGACACTTACAAATTACAAATATTTTCGTATTATTTTGAGGCGTTCATGTGTAATATATAAAAAATGGTGGTAATGAATTAAATAATTAAGGATTTATGGAATAATACTAATTTTACGCATTTTGTCGCGTTTAATTTTAACTTTTTTATTTCCCGCCGTTTCGAGCATTTTGTCCAAGGGTGAAGTTAAAATTAAATGCGAAAAAATCCGTAAAATAAGTTTTGTACCATGTGCAGTATTTACGTAAATATAAGAAATTATTAATTAACTACGTAACTCAAATTATAGCTTTAAGTTATAAAAAACTGTAACGTACTACGAAATATACATTTTCTACATTTAGATTTGTTATATAATACAGATAGCCAACGAAACGGATAAATCGTATACCCGTTTGCTGACTACAGCAAAAATTCCATTTCTTTAAAAAATGTAACTCACTTACATGTAACTGCAAACGCATAACGATACGTAATAGGTTAAATAACAGTTCCGTGAGTCATCATTGAGACGTATCGATATTGAGAGTGAAAACGTGTATGACCCTAGTCAAAATGCGGTGAGAATGCGACATGTGAGATCGATTATGAGATATTTTCGCATATGGCAATAGGTTTTGTTATATTGTTTAAATTGGGTCTGTAATTTGTAACCATTATTCATTTTACTTCTTTTATTTAAAATAAAAAAGCTTTTAGATAATAAGTTATTGGTATCTATTCAGCTGTTATAATAAAAATTCTAGAATTAAATTAAAAATTAAGATGCAAAAGTTTCGTTTTGCAAGCCGAAGTCAAACAAAACTCAGTTCACGAAATAAAAACACAATTCGCCATTGTTCGGTCGTAAACGATGTTAATCGGTGGGAACCCGAACATGTTTGTTAACGGTACCAACGATCGGCCCTCTAGGGTTAATGTTACTTCTTACTGACTTTCGCAATACTTAAAGTGGGTCGTATTACCTAATTGCACCCCAGCTTGATCGTTTTGCTAGAAAATTAGAATACTGTCTTATTTAATTTATAGCTGGCTAAATATATTACTATTTATTATCATTTAAACTGTACAAAAATGTTTTTTTTATATGATAAGGATGACAAACAAGCACACAGTCCACCTGTTGGTAAGTGGCTGCTGTGACTCAAAGGCATCTACATTTAACCTCGATTAAGAATCAAAATGCTGATGCATTGTCACCCTTGAGGACTAAGATGGAATGCCTCGAATCTAGTAAAACGGGTCTCCGGTTCTCTATACTTACTATACGAAAACAGCAGCATTAAGCTGCTATTTTACGCTGGTATTCTGTGAGAGCGTGGTCCTTCACTGGTTGAGCCGACCCATTCATGCTACAACGATAATATTGCTGCATCGTGGCTCTACCACGTACAAATTAAGGAATAAATAAATGAGAATGACCCCTGGGAATGAGGTGATCGTTATCACGATTTTTCTATTATAATTATCTCCTAGGACGGAGGTGTTTTCCGAATCAGTGGTATAAAAATTACTTTCAATAAGTAATACGTAATTATTTAATTAAATAAATATTATTTTATTCTATTCATTAAAGGAATTCTTAAATTTCTTCAAAACTATAACCTAGATATAAATTTTGATGGTTTCTTTTTTGTTACTATGAAAAAGCTCTCTTACCTATAGAATCAATTATTTAAATTGAATACATATTGTTTTATTCTAATAATATATTCTAATATGTAAAAACTGTAAACAATGGCAGTCTTCATTATTAATGATTGTTTAAATTATTATTGCTTATAAATTCTAGACCGGATATACGATTGCTTGCTCGGTTTTCGCACGGGCGGTTATTATAGTGTTTCGTTATGACGATTTATGTTTACACAGAGTAGGAATGCGATAGAGCCGTAAATGTTTAAAAAACATTTTTTGTTAAAATAGTTACACAAGAATTTTTGTACCATATCGTGGGGCCGATTTATACACATAAATTACACAAACACACCCCTGGGGCGATTATTTGTAGGCTATACAAACGTCTTCACCGAACTTCTTCGAACCCGCGGCCAACCAAACACAAAAAAGTATACTCATGCATATAATATGTACATGATGTATGTAAGTGAAACAGGAGATGGGCGACTGTTTTTTCCTGATAACAACTGGAAATAAACGTAATACGGTCAAGCGTTAGAACCATGGCATGGGAGGTCTAAGATCACCAGTGGACTTTTGATAGGTTGTAATGATGATGATGATGATTGTTTAGTTATTTTTACTTTTTTTAAATCACTGTAAAAGTGACATTAAAATACGAATTCAGCAAAGTAAGTTATTCATACAAATTTGTTAAGCGTAATTTTACTGCGATTCAAAAGCTATGATCAAAGAGTATTACAAAACAACTTGTTACCGCCTACACGATGTTATAATTGTACATCGGGATCGTAAATTAAATCCTTGTCAGGTAAGTCGGGTTGTTTTTTACGTCTATTAGAAACGGTCTATTTCCTTTAATGCATTCGAAAATTATGCAACAAACGGGAGTTTAGGCTCAGATTTGCTCAAGCACTCAGGTTACCCGAGTTCTACTATATATACTAATTATGTTAGTAAAAGTTGTGTTTATATAAATTATGATTTTAGAAACTAAGTTAAATTTTTGATAATTAAATTGGTAATTTATTTCAATGGCGAAACCTTTGTAAGTGATGTTTTATGTTAATTTGAAATAAAATAACACCGGGCAACTTTTTTCATTACTAGCCAATCAATCACATCGTTTTAAATATTTTGTGCCAGTGTTTATCTTCATAATTATATTTTAAGCTTTTCTTAATGCAATGGAAATGCTTTTGTAACAAACGTTAATAAAAGCCCTCGGTAAGTATTGTAAGTAATTGCTGCTTAATTAAGAGGGTATGTAGAATTGAGGTTAGACACTCTTTTCAACTGAAATACTTAAGAGCTGTCAAAACAAATATTTATATAGAAATTGTGTGAGAATATAATTAGTGTGATGCCGTAATAGTTTTATAGACAAATATACTTTTTAATAAAAATCGTATTTAATTTTTAACGAAAAAACGATTAAGTTTTAAGACTATACCAAAGGTAGTATTCAAATTGTAATATCAAGTAGTTATTTACGGTGGTTTCAACTACCCATTGTGAACCCTACTATTATGAACAGGCAGTGTACAGAAATTCTAGAAAATTCTGATATACATTGTAAGCCTTTCTAAAATTCAATTATGGACATAATTTGCCGTTCCAGAAAAGTGTAAGCTGGAAATCAATTATGAAGTTAAGTGCTCAACTACAAGATTGATTGAAACTTGATCGTCGTATTTTTTTCGCTTAAGCAGGCAAGAAAGTGATATGTTCATTCAGATATGGAAAATAAACATATTTCGAAAATTCTACTAACTGTGTCCTTTGCCTGTCTGGATTTAAAAAAATGATCTCAATTTTGTTTTGTGATCGATTTTTAATAAATTCTCTGATTCATTTTCTATAAATTTATTTAATTCAGTCTCATGTTTTATTCATAACCTAGTATTGGTGTTATACTAAACATTTCAGAACTCCTAGCTATTTTAATAAATTAAATAGATAAGGCTTTGGCGTTCCCTCGGACACTTGCAGGATGACTTCAAAAAAGTGTGTCACTTTTAAATTAAGGCTACTTCACGGTTTAAAAACACTTCTAGAGGCACAGGACACACTTGGCGATTACGTTTCACACTTTTTTGAAGTCGTCACTGCACTTCACTTGGGAACACTTTAACACTTGTAATTTGTGGATAACACTCACCGTCGTTCTCATTTTGCCTCTTGAACGGTGGTTGGTGTTGGGATTCGAACTGGATGCCATACGAACTGTGTGTTGAGTTTTTATAGGTGGTTATTTGGAAGCACTTTCGCCATCGCCCCTCTAGAAGCTGGATACGCGTCAGGTTTTCGCTCGGTGTGCGTTAGTCCTTCGTATTCGTACGATCGTCAGTTAGGAGTCAGACGCGTCGCGCGATCCAAATTCGAAACGTCGTTTTTTTTCTTTTTTGTCAAATAACAGTAATAACAACGTAATATTCGAATAATTTATGGACAAGCAGTGCTACGTTTTTAAAGGCATCGTTAATAATTAGTGAAAACTCTTTTAAAGTACGTAAAATTTGGCGGAGAATATGATATGTATTTTCTTTCAGATACGTGCGTAACTAGAGTTTTATGACACTTTTTTCCAACTTAAATTTAATAACATTGACGACTGTTAATATTAATTGGAATATTAATTCAGGTCAATTATAAATGTAAGGAAAACAAAGTGTTTAATAATTTTTTTGTCAACAAACTCTGTTCAATTCTGATATTGTTTTTAATGTTGTTTGATTCTTTATGAAAAATTGACGTAAAATATTTTATAGCTATATATATTTTTGGACTAATTGATCTTTGGTAATTAACGAAGATCATTCTTAAAGTGTATCATTCAAAAGGTTTTAAATATTGAGCTACATTTATATAGGTAGGTTATGTAATTTCTTAAATTGGTAAAAAACGCGTCGACATATTTGTGATATAATTAGAAAATCCTCTATGAAATGTTAAGTACTCCCATAAAATTATTTTACATTTATTGAGATACCAAAAGACATTTCGTGTAAAGTCAACTTTAAAAAAAGTGCGGTAATAAGTTAGTATTACGTAAATAGATTTACTTATTGCGTAAGCTTAAAATTATTTGTTTTCTTTTTTTTTCGGAAAACAAAGGGTACTCCACACTAGTATTATTTCCTGTATCGTAGGGCAGTTTACATGCATAAATTTTACATACATAAAATCAACAAATATCTGTAGGCCATACAAATACTTGTTCCGTGCGGGATTCGAACTCGCGACCCTCAGCGCTGCAACTCATTGTTAAGCAACTGTGTCACGAAGCTGTCATTTGATCTACTAAGTTTTAAATAAATTGTTACCTCTTTCAAAAATCGTGTGCCCTAAGATTTATTTTTGTAGCCAAAATTTCGTATTAGTAAGCTTAATCAAGGTTTTATCTTACTACGTGATCACAAGCTTAGAATCAACTAATGCTTGACGTACTTATTTATATTTATCTAACTTTAACTTTAACTAACTGAATTCTAGTAGCTTGATTTAGAATTAACAAAAACAAGTAAGTTATTAGAATATAAGAATTTTATCGACCAAATTAACAAAATACAGAAAATGGGCCAAATTAAGAGTATCCTAAACCGACGAGCATGTATGCGTAGATATGGATGTGAAAAAATCGAGAGATGTGTGTCAGGATCGTACCATATGGTAGTCTCTGCCTACCCTACTGGGTGACAGACGTGAGAGTATGTACTTTATGTATATAAATTGTGTATTTTTTTGGAGATACCTACCGGCACCAGCGTTATTGTTGATTGCTGTTTAACCACGTACTTTGCGGCGAAGGAAAACATCGTGAGGAAACCAGCATGTGTGAGAATAAATAAATATATTTTGAAGATATATGAAGTACGTCAGCACGCATTGAGGCAGCGCTGCGAATACTTCTTTGGCCTTAACCAGCAGTGGCTAAGGTCACAGAAATGATAGCAGGCCCGTATCCAGCGGTGGGACGTAAATAAGCTGTAAATTCACTTTAGTTCTTACTCTCAAAACTGGAACACATCAATGGGGGAGTGACGGTTAGCGGTAGAAACAATTAAAAAAGGGTACCTTTTGATAAGTTTAGTGCTAATATGGAATACTACTTATCTATCTATCTCTGGTCTAAGGGCACCCCTTGACCAATTTCTTCCCCTTAACCGCGTACAACGGAAAGTGGCTGAAAAAGTCACTAACCAAGTTCTTTTCGGCTTGATCCGTTGACCTAGCGGAGTGATGCTGCATCTCTGTGCATTTTATATCGTATGTACCACAAGGAATGCTCGGAGGAATTTTTTGAATCAATTTCAACTGCAAAATGCACACTGCGCATTGCGACAAAATCGGAAATTTCACCCACATCATCTCGGTAATCACTTACTATGAGATGACCCGTAAGCTCTTAGGATTTCTCTCCTATTTAGGATTTCTAGACATAAAATATAAGCTACAGCTAAAAGTCAAACAAGGAAATCGATTTTATTACGTATCAGGCAATGCCATTCGAAAGAGTTTCAGAGTCCTTGTCAGAAACGATAACGGCTGGCCGACGTGGAAACATTATTGCTTGGAATTACGTATTTATTATAATGAACTAATTCTGTATTAACAAAGTAGATTTATGTGATAGTTCTCAGATTAAGCGCTTGTTTCAAATATCACAATATGTGAGCAAATCGGGTTCGATCTACGCCAGCTTTAATTTTTTTTTAATTTATACAGTAACTTGCGATCCGCCCCGGCTATTCAGGGGTGATTTTTGAATCTCGACAACATATGGGTTTATTATAAATATAAACCTTCTTCTTGAATCATTCTGTATATTGATGAAAATCGCATCAAAATCCGTCGAGTACTTTAAAAGACCTAAGCGTACAGACGGCGTAAAGTGACTTTGTTTTATGCTATGTACAGGTGACAAACGAGTACACAGCCCATCTGATGGTAAGTATATAATGTGGCCCATCGACATCCATCTTAGATTAAGAATCTAAATGCTGCGTCACCACTGAAGATGGAATGCCTCGTTTTCAGTAAAAAGGGTCTCCAGTTCTTACCATACGGATCACAACAGCATTAAGTTGCTATTTCACGCTGACATTCTGCAAGAGTGGGTTGCTACCCCCGATGAGACGATCCATTCGGCCCAAGCATATTATAGCTGCAGGGTGGCTCTATCACATAAAAAATTGTTGATTGCCCAATCCTTGTTTAAAGTTGGTTGGTTGGTAGAGCCACGCTGCAGCTATATTATGGTTGTAGCACGAATGGGTCGGCTCGACCGGGGCAAGAGCGCGCTCTCACAGAATACCAGCGTAAAATAACAACTTAATAGTACTGCTGTGTTTCTTGTGGTAGGTGTAGAGATCCGTGGAACCTTTTCCACTGGAAATGAGACATTCCATTTTAGTCCTTAGGGGTGACAACATCTGGGTTTGATTCTTAATTGGGAATAAATGAAGATGTCTATGTGGCACAGCATCCACTTACTACCAGATGAAGTATGTGCTCGTTTGTCACACTTATTCTATAAAAAAAAAGTATTTCACCACCCTATCTCGTACGTCGCTGATGTAACCATTCCGTCCATTCATCCATCCATTACAGCTTATAAAAGCCCCCTGATGAACATAAGCCTCTCCCACATACTTCCGCTTAGAAGGAATTTTGCCACAGTTGTGCTTAGCAGGTAGCTTGGCAACTGCAGTTCTTTTATAATTTTGAGTTTTTATCCGAAAAATGTTGCCTCCCATCTCCTGTTTCAGCCCTACATGGTTAACAGAAATGTGAGCATCGATTAATAGATATGGTTGTTATGAAGTTTATTGACAGTTGGGGTTCAAAGATTTATCACGAAAGAAGATATTCCTTAGCCGCGTCGCCATAGTCTTCGCGAAATTGGCTGTCAAATTACGTAATTAACATTTTATTTTTATTATTTTCCATGTGTTTACTACATTTAAACAGACTCTTGTTTAAACCTGAGACTAAATGTAAGCTAATTTTTGTAATAAGATTAATTAACAACTTAATTTTCAAGCTGATAACTTCTACTTATGAAATATGTCCCACTTAAAAATATGTTTCATAACTATAATTTACTAGCGTTGAAACTGTATGAATAACACTGAGAGTTAAATAAGTATCTACTATTCGTATACGCAATTAGGTAGTGTAGCTACCTTGAACTCCAGTTCAAGTTACAGACTCCAAAATGGGAGTAACGAATACGGCAAGTTCAGTATATGATTAACGTGCGGCTTGACGTGTATGGAGCTACCGAGGTTTAACCAGTTCGGAACCTTTCGCAAATTACTTCCTTTTCATTTTACTCAATACGCACTAACATTTTGTTAAACTTTATTACTTTAATACGGTCATAAAATTTTTGAAAGTATTTGCTTTTAAAAGTATTTTTATTAAGTACCAGTTTTTAAATTGAAGTTACATTTTTTTAATAGAATAAGGGTGACAAACGAGCACACAGTCCACCTGATGGTAAGTGGTTGCTGTGGCCCATGGGTGTCCCACATGCACCCTCGATTACGAATCAAAATGCAGATGCGTTGTCACCCGTGAGGACTAAGGTGGAATGCCTCGTTTCCAGCAAAAAGGGTCTCCGGTTCTCTACACTCACCATACGAAACACAGCAGTATTAAGCTACTATTTGACGCTGGTATTCTGTGGGAGCGTGGTGGATACTACTAATATAACTGCAGCATGGCTCTACCACGTATAAGATACTGATCTGTTTCCCTAGACCTGCGTAGCTGATCGCACATAATAAAGAAACACCGTACACATAACCCTGTGCTGGGCACTAACCTCATATTTTTGAAGATTTTGATTTTTGAAATAGTATACTATATTCTAAGATATACTAGATTTTTCACGGTGGTTTTCTAAACCGCTGAGCACGTGGTAATTCAGTTAATAATTTTATTAGTACTGGCGGGAATCGAACTCGTGTTGCCCGCCTACTATGAAGTTTTAATGCGAGCGAGCATGGTGTTACTTTTTAAAAGTTGAATTCAAAGTCATTTTTTTTAAATCAAAGCTCCAGACTAACAAAGAAAAATACATTACTCACATCTTTAGTGATGCCGATATCATGCTCAACTTCTTGTCACGCAATCACGCACACATCCTCCTTATTTCTTTCTTTATCAGCCCTTAAAAGTTCACTGCTCGACGCATACAGATACACCTATCTATCTTATTGTAAATTAATATTGATGCATATGTGCACGTGAGCGTGTGTTCTTACAATAAACTTGAGCATGGTTTCCGCTTGGTTTTACTTATTTAATTAAAAACTTTATTGCTCCAAAGGTTACAAAGGCTGGACGGACTTAATGCCAGTAAGCATTCGCTGCCATCTCATGGTTTTTCGCTATACGAGAAATGAACGCAGCGCTCCGTCTTTCTTACCTTATTGGTCTAGAACGTCAAGCTCTACTACCGGTTTCAAAAACTCTATAGGGAAAATCCGACACGAAACATTGTTGTTATTTTCTGACTTTTTTTTCTTCGTTTTTTTTTCTGAATGCCATGACCATCATTTCTTAACTACTTATATCCTTTTTAACTGAGTTCAAAAATCCAGAAAGTTCTATATTATTTTTTGCTTAGTTGTACTGATTTAACTGAAATTAAGTTTTCTTAATTATACTTTTTTATTGTTGATTATACTTGAGGGGTGGTCCCGTACATATTTAATAAAATCGATCTCTAATGATGGAAACAAAAGGGATGAAAATTTCAATGTACCCATTTTAGTCGTCATCTTTAACTTGAGTTATCCTTTGTATGAAACAAAAGGGAACCGAAAACTAATAAAAACTATTTTTTTTTAAATAATAACTTCTGAAGTTATGGTTTTACTCGTAATTTTTCGATAAACTTTGTTATTTAATGTTTGTTGTTTAATGCTGCTGTGTTTCTTATGGTGAGTGTAAAAAATCAGATACCCGGAAGTACCGGAAAACAGGCATTCCATCTTTGTACTCAGGATCAACGCATCTGCATTTTGACTCTTTGTCGAGGATGGATGTAGATGTATATGGTGAACTGTATGCTCTTTTGTCATACTTATTCTACAAAAAATAACAAATTTCCAAAAAAAAAAAACATAGATTTTTACAAACCGTTTAAAACAAAATCATTATTATCTTTACCTTTTATCATACTTACATTTGTGCCCGAACCAGCGATAAGATTAGAAAGGTCTGGTTTTTACTGCTTAAACAAGTTCAAGTGGATAGCGGCGACCTTGCGTGCGGTTTTATTTTGGTATCGACGCGTAATAATGTTACGTTAACCGTTGTTGATTTTGTCGATCGACCGAGTGATACCACTACCCATATTTCTTTTTATTATGGATGCAGCGTGGCTCTACCACGTCTATTCTTAGACTATTTCTTTTTTTTTAATAACGTTACCCACATTAGGATTTTCAATTGTGTCGTGACGCCTTTCGCACACATGAACAAACATTCGAACTGTATATACCGAGATCGTGTTGTAGCGGTGTAGGAATATCCACCACTCCAAATTGTCCCATGGATGTCGTAGGATCAATGGCGAGTACATCACTCACCTTCGATTTGCCGACGATATAGTACTTATGGCAGAATTGCTGGAGGACCTAAGCACTATGCTCAATAATAATAATAATATAATAATAATATTCCACAACTATTACACAACGCCATCTAGTCCCAAGCTAAGCAGAGCTTGTGTTATGGGTACTAGACAACTGATAAACATACTTATATAT
>DWHP01001038.1:0-17126 GCA_018247895.1 Parnassius honrathi
TACGATAGCGCAATAAATAAATATTGTATTCTACCACATAAATGATAGTACTTTTATACTGATAATTAAAGCAATTCATGCAAAATTATTCCCCAAGCCGGCACTCCCGGAGTACAACCCGTCGTTTTTTCTATGTGATGTGATGATGTACTCTCATGTGTGACTGTAAATGTCACCCTGTTATTATAAATGGTCTTTGTAGCAGTGGAGTGTGTGTTTCACCCTCGTGCCTTGAATGCACGTAAAGCCGTTGGTTCGGATTTCTCCTCGATCGTGGTGGATGGCCTCCCGTTAGACTATGAGGAATGGACAGCACTATAATCATGTCCTGCGGAGATGGCTAGTCTCCGATGGGACTGGCCGCCATGATAAAAAATCCGGTCTGGAGAACATTATTAGAACATGTCATAGTGTCGCATATGTACACATAAATTAAGACATATTTTAAATAATGGAAGAAGCTAAAGTTGACATATGAACACATATTCAACCTGGGAAAGTGAATTCTGTAGTAAATAGGCACCAATATTTAAAGTACATAAACTAAAGAAATGCGATACTATTACGTGTCATACTTATGTAGGTATTTAAGAATAGAAAATGTAACGCATCAATTATTGTTACGGCCCTCAGTTGCCCCGACAAACGTCGACAGGGATGGGCCCATCAGTACCCCCCCTCGACGAGCAACCCGAGGGTCGGGCTCAATGTGGCCTATGGATAACTATTATATAGTGGCTGCACAAGCAAAAAAAACTTACCTAGTTCCGGAGGCAGGGTCGACCACAAGGCAGCGTCAGAGGTAAGTAAAGGTAGTGTGTGAGTAGCGTATGAAAGTATGTAATAATCTGATGTCACCAATGTAAGCGGCCACACCCATTTGTGTTGCCCTGCTTCACAAGATACACTCACTCCCGTGCGCCGTTATCTAAACTCGAACGTTACGTCACTTAGCTGTAGCAATAACTATCATCGAAGAGAACGCGATCTCCTCTCGGATCACAAAGTTTAGCGTTCAAACGACAAAGCAAAATCACTTCGTACTATATCAAAATGCTACACAAGCCACGCGTCGATGCAAATTAATGGCAATCAAATTTAAATTAATCACTCAACCTCAAAGAAAACCTCCCTGTCACGTATACTAACAAATTGGACAACACAAAGGGAGGCAGTCGAGCGCGGTCTAATGATTTCGACTTAACTTACGCGACGCGGCCTTCGCCTACAAGGGATTGATCCAGACTGCCTGGCCGCCGCAGGCGCAAAGCGAATCCCTCCCCGCGCAACCCGCTATCAAACCAGTTCCCCGCTCGAGACTAGCGTTATGATCGAGCGTAAACAATTATATTGTGGAACAGTTGTCTTTTTTAAGTACATTTTTGGTTTTATTATATTTTTGCTAGAGTTGATTCAGGTTGGTCCCAACCATCCAACATGAGGTATCTTGATAGCAGCTGGAGCTTTTTGCGGGCACTTCAGGCACTTGACCTCCAGGCTAATGGGTGCGGCAACTGCCTAAAACTGGCTACTAGTTAAGATCGGCGGGCCCGATAAATGAAATTGCCGCCGTCTTTACTTGGGGGTGGTTCGATCCATGGCCTTATATAAGGCATCCATATGGGTTGGGGCTCTGACTGAAAGAATCATCATCCTCCGGAGAAGGCCCCAGAAGGCGATAGCCGTCAGAGTCGTACGACAGTAATGGACGATCTCCCATGAGGCGGCACGCGTATTGGCGGGGTCCCCACCTTGGGATAAAGAAGCAAAGTTCCTTCCTTCTATGTACAGTTGGCGCTCGATATTTCAACACCAAGAGTATCGTCCTTCTCCCAGACAGTGGGAATTGCGGAGTTTTCGAGCAGTTTACGCTTGAAAGGCGGGAGAAGCATATAACTCACACGAAAGCAGGAAGCAGGACTGTCAATGCTTTTTGTCCGGTCCTGCCAGACCGAATGAACAGGCGGCACGGATCACTGACCTTCCGGCTGATGCAGGTATTTCCGGGCATGGGTGCGTGTATAAGTATCTGTGCCGCATAGCCGGGCGACAGCCGACAACTGAGAGCCACACCTGTAGTAGCGACGAGAACACAGCGCAGCATACCCTTGAGGCTGAGTTACGTCGTTACCTCATATATGTAGGAGGACGACCTCTCGTTCCCAGATTTGATTAAAACAATGATTGGATGCGAGAAGGCGTGGATTGTCGCCGTTACCTTCTGCGAACAAGTAATGTCGCGGAAGGAGGTTGTGGTGAAGGAAAAGGAAAGAACGGCTGATATGCCAAACCGCAAACACGAAACTGGGCGCCGGATAAGAGCAATCAGGCCCTCCTCCAACCCCCATGATTTAGGCTTAGGTGGCGGACACGGAGATCGTCCGTCATCTTTTACATAAGGCATCGAGGTGGCGCGTACAGTGAACTTACCATGCGCCCCTACATGAAGAAGGAGTGGACAACTCAGGCTCTTTTCCGTCATTAAGACGGATCCTGCAAGGGCTATCCTGTAAGAGCTGCGGTAGTGTGCGGTAGTGTAAAATAGTTTCCGTAGCCCCGACAACGGGCGAAAACATGAACACCGTGGGGCTTTAGTCTGTAGGAATCCGGCATAACCTGTATGTCACCTTCGCGACAGATGGGTATCCACAAAGATTTCCCCACCTATTAAAAAAGGGGTGACGGGTTGAGAATGTCGTAAGGCATTTGTTCGCCATTAGTAACTGTGAGTAGAAGATAAATAAATAAACGCGTTGTCACCCTTAAGAAACCTACTGATATGAAAAATCTCGTTACCTACAAAAAGGGTCTCGGATTCTTATCAACCATACAAAACTCAACAGTATATATTGCTGCTATTTTACGCTGCTACTTTGTGAGTTCGTGATTTTTCTCCGGCTGAGTCGATCCATCGACGCGTTCTTTTTCTGCTTGAAAAATACAAATATACGCCCCAAATCTAATAACTACACTAGAAAAAGAAAAAGGAACCCACTCGTCATAACCCGCATGTAAACCCATTATTTTTGTAAAATAAAATTGACAAACGAGAACACATTCCACCCGATGGTAAATTAATGCTGTCCATAAACCTCTACATATATCGTCGATTAACAATTAAAACGCGGATGCGTTGTCACTCCTGAGGCTTAAGACGGAATGCCTCGTTCCCAGTAAAAAGTGTCTCCGGTTTTCAGCATACGAAACACAGCAGCATAAAGCTGCTATTTTAAGCTGGTATTATGTGACAGCGTAGCCCTTTCTCGGCCGAGTCGACCTATTCTATTCATATAACAACTCTAACATAGCTGCATCATGGCATCACCTATAAAAATATATAGTAAGAGAGCAGAGATCGCTACAATAAATTCCTAAGTTCTCATAATTGTTCCAGCTGTAATTCGCAACACGGTTCCATCGATTGAAGAACACGGTGCATCCGACCGAAATTATATATTTAATCTGCTCAACAAACATAGTTATTGTTGATTGCATAACTAAAACTATAATAAAAATAAAAAGATGTCTGTCTGCCTCTGTGATAGATCTGTTGGATGTTGCTACTGTAAAGTTGTTGTGAAACAAACACTAAGAATAATAATTTATCAAATTTTATCGTGTAGGAAAATTGAGTAAAATAGAAAAAAAATATATCAGAAAAGGTAATTGGTTATATGATTCATATAAATGATTAACACCCACGTGAAATGACAGCTTAATGGTGCTGTGTTTCGTATGGTGAGTGTAGATAATCGGAGACCCCTTAGTAACGAGGCATTCCACCTTAGTCCTCACGGGTGACAGCACATCTGCAATTCGCTTCTTAATCGAAGAGCATAGATGTAGATATCTATAGGCCATAACATTCACTTAAAATTAGGTGGACTGTATGCTTGTTCGTTAATCTTATACTATAAAAAATTTAAAATATCGATAATAGAAATTATAACAAAGTATCGACACAAACGATAAAGCTCTACCTTTACGCAGGTGTTCCCGTCACTGGCGTCGAAGCGACCCTCAACAAAACTTCTTAGGATAGTTGAACAGCTAAGATAGTTGGCTTCTATTACGGGTTGAAGTGCAAATTTGCTCCAACTACGTCAGTTAGGGCACTTTGACGCTTAACCTGCGTGCCGCGTTTGAAAGTGCTTCCTTGCGAGTTGTTTGCATGAAAACTTTTAATGAGAAATAATACAGCAAAGTATCTGTACTGTTTGATACTTTCAGTGTATTAAATAGATTAATACTAACTGGACCGGTAGACTTTGTTCTGCCCTTTCCGGTAAGTGACGCGATGACTTTAACTCCAAATTAATTTCGGATTTCTGAATTTAAATAAAAGCAGTAATTGTCTGCGATTTCCTTATTTGGCACCAAACCAACAGATATTGCGAGAATGAGATACTTGGTCCGTGAATATGGAATTTGTTAACAAGTTGACGACAGCGTCACCAATAACATCCGGCAAAGTGATGAACCATCATCTAAATAAAATAAGTATGATGCATAATCATATTTACAATCCGTCAAACAGTTATCTATTGGATATAGTGAGAACAAAAAGAGTCTGCAATGTTCACCAGTATAATTGTGATAGGCTGTGATGACGATGATGATGATGAAGAACAAATAGTATTTGGCTATTGAAGGGGTAACAAAACTACGCACGCACATACAATATAACATAAACACTCACGTGTGTAACCCTGAGGGGTAGGCAGACCACGGACTTCCATTTGGCACAATCCTAACATACCTCTCTACGCACATAATTTGGCTCATTTTCAATATCGCCAATTTCGTTCATCGTTCACTTCTGCAATATCAAATCGCTTTGTCACTCTTTCCTCATTTATTCTATGTACGTGACGCGTTCACCTATGATAAATATTTTGTACAAATGTTGGCTTTGTAGTTTAAACCTAGGAAACACGAAATTATCAGTAGTGTGTGATAACAACAGAATTTTAATATTTTTCGTTGAGCAAAGAACTACATAAATTAAAACAATTGTAAGTAGAAAAATATATTAAAATACTAAAAACTAAAAAGCGTTAATACTTAATGTAAATAAAGTCAATAATTTTGAAAATAATAAAAATATACCTACGAAAGCCAAGAACTTTAATTTCTTTCAAATTTAAAAACTGAAACTCCAAATTTCAATACTTAAAAAACCGGTACATCCGGTACAAAAATTTTCATAAGAATAACTTTGACAAGTGATCAACTGGTTCAGCTTTAAATCTAAACGAGGCAGGAAAAAGAAAACTTGAAAGGGACCATTTGACCTCGTTCAAATATTTAACTTGAAACTCTTAAACGGATAAATTGTCTTGAAACGACAATGCGGGGATAAGTTTCATGAACTTTGCGTGATTTTTTTAAAATTAATCCTAAATTAGGAATTTTTATGACACTGTCATCACAGAAAATTTTGGAGTTTAGAAGATTACTAAGCAGTTGAAAGGAATACATGGACATCTGCAGACAACTTCAAAGATCAAGACGACCCAAGGTCTATAATTATTTTGACTTTGTTGACATTTTAAAGATTTTTGCGTTACTGAGATTTTTAATGTAGAGTTCAAGCTCGAGAGTTCACCGCTATAAGTACATATATAAGTATAAAAGTATAGCTACAAGGTATCCCTGCAGGATACATTTAATTGCACACATATGTTTATAATAATACTAGGTTTTGTGCTTAGCATTAATTTGAGGCGTGCAATTCATCTAAAGTGGCATTCATTCAAAGCAAGCTTCCAAAGAAAAATGTTTGCTAGTTAACCAAATTTTCCAAAAAATTCAAAAAATATAAAGCCGTTTTGCTAAAGAGCGTTACGTTTTACTATGTGTATTGCATACAAAATTCCACAAACAGGAAGTGAGATAAACATCTTTTTTCAAAATTGGAACACGACACGAGACCGGATCAAAAAGAAAATAAAAACGAACGTGATACATACACGAACTTGTTGAATATCAAACGTAAAGTTCTTTTTATAAAAAAAGAAACACAAAAAATATCGCCAGTAATTTTTTAGAACTTAATTCGAATTTAAATGGAGATGCAACTGATAGTGAGACTAGCGAGTTTTCAAGTAAATCCTCTTTTAGCGTGAGCTAATCCGATTTGGTTTTTGCTACGGCTCCCCTTGTCTGCGATTAAATTACCCTCTTTTTATCGGAAATAGCAGAACTTGTTTACGCAATGCTTTTACTTTCTAGTTAAACATTCATTTTTGCAGAGAATGGTAATCATTGTTAGGATAAGCATTAACCGTTTACCTTTTTATGTATATTAAAAAAGAATTATACACATATTGGGAACTAATTATAGATAGAACCATAAGATTCCCGGTGAAAAATAATTCATTGCCATCTGATTGCACTATGTAGCCTCGTGAACGTAGTAAGATTGGACTAAATGCTACAGATATTGTTACCAGAAATAATAGGAAGATACGCCGTGCATCTATTTCTGATAATAATATAACACATGAAAACCCTTAACTTTTTTTTCTACTTTTTACCTACCTAAACTATCATAACCTAAACCTAAATTGTCATATAGTCCTCTACTCCCCGTGATACCAATAAAGCTGGCTGCGTTTCCTCGCAGAATGGCTATACTTAGCCTTTGAGCGACAAAAGAACCTCTCTTATTACTAGCATCAAAGTCCAGTCGCGGATAGAGTTCCTTCTTAAGGCCCGACACATACATACGGAATTACGTTTCGAGGTTCCGTTTCAGAATTCCGAAACGGAACGAACGCACCGCATTCACACAAACGGAATCCTGTTTTGACCGCGATATTTCAAGCGGAAAACTACGATAGGTGTGTGACGGGTCATTGATTTTATATGGACTTGCCGCGTTCGGAATCCCGAATCGAAATTTCGAAACAGAATTTCGTATGAATGTGGCCGGCCTAAGTATTAACTTCACCGCACGTAGACTTAACTAAACACTTAACTATCCCAGATTCCTCAACGTACTCAGACAAAATTTCAAACGAACGAGCGAACTATTGATCCATATATTTTTATAAGCATACAAACACCTCAACAACACCAAAGCTAAAGTGAAACATTCCAATGCTTATTTACGTTCGTTTCAAGTTGAAGTGGCGATGTGGCAACTTTCGAGTTCGGTTTACACTAACAAAAACTTCCACCTCAATCGTCACATACCGATAAAGCGGCGACATGTGTTTTGTGTCGAGTAACCGTCTATCGCCGCTTGATATCATCACAACAATGTCAAGAGTAGGTTTAATTAACGGAGAACGTTTGTGGGAGTAACTGCAATCTTTAGGGACTAATGTTTAATTGTATCTTTAGTTAGCACGTACAAAAGATTGGAGCTAAATGATCAAAGTATACAAAAAAAAAACGATTTTTCGATTTCTCATTATTTTATTACTTTTTTCTATTTATTATACACAGGATATATTATTAAGTATAAGATTGAGCTGCTTTTTTACCTGCCTATCTGGAGAGGTACAAATTTTATCTATTTAGGTTGACTCTTTTTTTTATAGGGTATGGTTGACAAACGAGCACACAGTCTACATGATGGTAAACGGATGCTGTGGCCCATAGACATCTGATGGACATCTATCCCTGGCAACGAATCAAAATGCATGTCACCCTTGAGGAGTAAGACGAAATACCTCATTTCCAGTAAATAGAGTCTCCGGTTCTCTACATTTACCATACGAAACACGGCAGCATTAAACTGTTATTTTACGTTGGTATTCTGTGAGAGCGTGGTCCAGCCGACCCATTCATGGTACAACTAGTGACTACCACGGATAAATCTCATCTCTCATAAAGGAGTCCGCCTGGGTTACTACTCTATTGTCTATTTCTGCCGCAAAATGTTGGCCCCACTATGTTCCGGGCTGAAGGGTATATAAGGCCGGTAAAATTAAAGGTATTCTTAGTCATCAAAGCTTACAATGCATTGACATTGACATTGCGTGAAAATAGTTTTACGGATATTATCGCATTTTATTACATTGTTTAATATTCCAGACGTTTAGAATACTCGGTGGTGCCTGGTGCTGTAACCGTGTTGTGTGCTGGAAAACTTAACGTCTGCGTCAAAAAAGCCGTAAAACTAGTTTCGTTCAGTGTGTGTTTCGTGTAGTGTTTACGTATAGTCGTAGTAAACTTTTGACTCTATTCAACTTACATCCGATTTATGGTTTAAAGAGTAGGATCTTCTTCGCATTGTCTTACAGTGAGAGAGTGAGAGGCTCTGTCTAACTTTGTCTACGTAAATAAAATTTCATAAGTAAACAGATTAACGATATCTGTTTCCTTATGAAATATCGTAATCGTATATATAAATAAAAAGGTTGTAAAAATATCCCTTTAAAATTCGTATCATCTGAATTTAAAGACAATTCTGAAAACCAAACTAGCTCATCCGCTTCCGCTGAAACATTTATACTACGAACGAAGCGTTATCTGTAATGAAACGGTATCAAGTTGCAACAAAAATATTCGACCCACGTCCCGTTAAACACTGCCTAATCGTAGCCGGCTCATATTTCAAGTGTTCAATTGTTTGTCAATGTTCAATTTGCTTTCAGTTTATTATCGATAAAAGTCGATTTTTAGTTACTAACATGCTTGACATACACAGCAGTTATATTTTTCTTTATGAGCCTTCCTCGGTTTGTACCGTTCCTTTTATAATTAAGTAATTAACTTTTGTTTTGTTCAAAAATGTAAATTTTATTAATTAATTCTTATGTTAGCTTTGTTCATTCAAGCTCTATAAAAACAAAACTAGCTTATGCTACTTTGTTTTTTTTTTTTTTTTTTATTACAGCATATGTAAAGTTCACTGCAGAAGACGCTTGGTTTTTTTATTATTTTAAGTTGTTATCAGTAAGATGTCCCAGCCAATCTCCTATTTCAGTCTCTATTTGTCCTCTCTCACGACACCAACGGAAACATATGGGGCTTTGATTATATACTGACAGGTATATAATCAAAGATATGGGGTAGAAGATATTCTTACACGGCCACTACGCGTTCTTTGTGACTTGCATTTATCTTCTAAATATTTCCATAAGTTTAACACAATCGTTACTATTTTTTTTTTATTTTGTCACTCAAATGTTAATCAAAGGTCGCCGCAGTTCCGTGTAACAGATTTTTATTTTTACCTGCTTCATGATACTTGATATTGATGTTTCCGAGATACCATATCAGTAATATTAGCATTTTGCACTAAATTGCAAAAGGTTTGGTACATTGCGTTGCCAGTTACCTGAAACAAAAGAAAAAATATTCATTAAAACTTTTATAATTTTGACGTACTTACATGTATTTACACCGTTATCATTGAAGACCATCGTAATGTCTGATGCTGAACATAGATCTAGCTCAAAAACTGCCAAAGCCAATACATGAGCCACTCCCTCTGTCGACTCCCCGTAAATCCTATCACATCAAATTTCATCTCATTTATTATAAATGTAAAATACAGTTTTCTTTTTCACCAGCCCGTAAAAATCTGCAGCTGGATATGATCCCACCATCGTCAGCCTTGACGGATTCACTATCGCGGTTCAGATACCTACTTCAATTCGTCTTGGCGCACGACGCTTATGTGTGCGTGTGCTTGTATGTGTATGTAACTTTGATTTATGCCACACACACGCAGTCACTGTGTCTATATAAGCCTTACGCACACATAGCGAGGTGCGCCAAGATGAGTTGAAGTATACGTACCAGATGTGAGTACCTGTGACGATGTTTTTCGTAGCAGATCTTGGTATTTTAAGGCTGGCTCAAATCTATCGGAAGCCATATCCAGTTGTGAGAGGAAAGGCCTTTACCACGCTTGCTCAAATCAATACAGTTTTTATTGAATCCATTAATTTATTATTTATTGAATCTTCGTCTACATTTCACTCCAAAGGTGATTTCATCTAGACAACCTTTGCACATAAAACTGACAGTATTACACAGCTATAATATGTCGAGGACTGCATATATTATATACTTGTTTTTATACTAAATTGGATAAAAATAATATTTACAATAGTCAATAACCAATGTCAATAATATTATTCTATCAAGAATTTAAAATATGTTAAATTTTATGTTGTCTTATGCAATAACTATAGTTAAAATATTATATTTTTATTATAAATAACAATATGTACAAATTTTGTCTAATCTATACGTCCTTAACGTTTTTATGCAGCGCCTGTAAAAAGTTACAAAGTGATAAGTAACATTTTTGTGGATTTTATTGTACGCATAGTGAGTAAATACTTGAAGACCTGACATTAGTAGAGATGGACTGACAGTAGTAGATATAGTTTACTACATTTTATTGATTTTAGTAACATAAACTTAACTGAACGTTCGGTCAGCTCAACCACGGAAAGACAAGCTTTTACAATAACATCATCTAAATCAAGTATTAAAGCAGCTTAATTGTGCTATGTTTTGTGTGGTTAGTGACGGGAAATCGAGGCTTCTAATTTTAATTAAGCGGCGAATCTAATCTACCATATTAATTTTTAGTTATGAAGAGTGATATATAACTCTTAATTACAGAACTCTATCTGCAAGAAAATAAAACTACGAAAATAGTGCGGTCAGACATCTTTCAGAACGAGTCGTCTAAAGGGAAATTTGAACAAAAATATTTTGATTTTGATATTCTAAGTCAAGGGAGTCTTAGGACAACCGTAAGACTCCCGTGGGACCATTTTCATTGCATTATAAATGTACGTTAAGCACGAAAGTAAAATAGTACAAAAACCTTTGAATATTTGATTTAGCATGTGTAACAATGATTGTCGTTTAATTAACTTACAAATCTTCTGTGTTTAATATACTATTAACTAGGTACATATGTTCATGATGAGAATAAAAATAGGACAGAGTAATTTTATTATTTTATAATTTATTACACATGTTAATCAAACATTAAAAAATTGCATTGGAGTCAAGGATAAGAAGGCTATGCCACAATTAAACTTGACGAGAAAACGAGACGAGGTAATGAGGCATTCGACTAGGTACTGCACCACGGGGTTAACAATAGGTCCGTTTGTTAAACTTTCTTCTATAAAATGCCGTTCGAAAGTATGTCTTGCAAATAACTTTAGAGGGAAATCATCATCACCTTTATCATCATAACTTATAAACCAGTCCACTGCAGAACAAAGATCTCCTTAATGAATTGCACGTTCTAAGCAACGCTTTGTTATGCTTTATCAGGTCGTCCCCTCAATTGGTCGCTTATCATTACGAGGCTGCCTTTTGAGAAAGTGGGGATGGGGAGGTACCCATTTATTGTCGGTATTTCGGGTCACACACCCTGATTAAGATTATCTCTGTGATTTGAATTCCATTTCTACCAAGTCTGCTTGCTTAGTTAACAGTTTAAGATACAAACAATACACAGAAGAAGGCACTCTTATACATTGAAGTATATTTCACATAAAACAAACGCAAATCTTATTATTATATTATTATATTATTTTGCTAATATCTTATTAGATATTAGCAAAATAAATGATGTCGGCGTGGGTCGGATCATTTCTTAATTCCTTGATATTAAACGATTAGGATGGATATTAATGATATAAATGGGAAACAAACCACTTCCGTAGTATATATAAAATATACTAGCGTTTTGCGTTAAGTAATTGAGATGTATCATTATAGAATGTGATGTTTTTTTTAAATCAAAATTGAAGTAACGAACGAACTAACAGTTAACCTGATGGTAAGTGGTTACTGCAGCTCATTAATATCTGAAACGAACTTCAAATAAATTAAGCAGAGATGCATTGTTACCTCTTAGGACATATGTACATAAGGTTTTTTTTAAAGAATAGGGGTGACAAACGAGTACACAGTCCACCTGATGGTAAGTGGATGATGTGGCCCGTATACATCAATATTCAACCTCGATTAAGAATCAAAACACAGATTCGTTGTCACCCCTGAGGACTAAAATGGTATGCCTCGTTGCCAGTAAAAAAAGGTTCTCCGGATATCTACACTCATCATACGAAACACAGCGGTATTAAGCTGCTATTTTACGCTGGTATTCTGTGAGGGCGTGGCCCTTCCCCGATCTAGCCGACCCATTCGTGCCATAAATATATGTATGTAATGCTTCACAGCCAGTAATTATACTGACTCGCTATACGTATAGCCTTTAGACCTGAAGACAGCAGTCCATAATATGATTTCTTTTTAGTGAAGGAGAAATAGGTAAGATGGAAGTTCCCACACAGGTGGATTCCTAAGTACAAAACGGTTGTGTGACACACATGAAGATTTTTTCAATTATCAACCTCGCAACCACCTGTACTCTTCTGACTGACGGATCAGGCTTTGGACAGTAAAATAATGATACATAATGCATAAAAAATCGCTGCAGCCGAAATTTACAGATAGATCATAGACATCAGTCTCAGGATATTGACTTTGTGGCCATCAAAACTTCAAACTGTGGTAAAATTTTTCAATTAGCCTAAGGTTTAGAAAGTGAAGCAATATTCTTAGGAATTTTATTCTATTACTTTTTAATAGATCTGCTTAAGAAACAATACTTCTGTCAGCGCAAACCTTTTTCCTGTACGTGGAGAAATCCTCATAGTTACTACTTTCGATGTCATCGGCGAAAGACAGGTTACATCGTACTCTTAGAGCCGTTACGCACTGTCGACTGGTTGCCAGCAACTCAGTCTTTCAGCGACCAACGTCCGCCGGGAGACCACGGTGAACGACAGTACTCCAAGCAAATTCAGGCAGTCTCTTGTGCGTCGCCACTGCGCGACGAGTCACCGAATCGACCGGGCAACGGGCAACTTTAACTATAAGTGCGTAACCACCTATTTAAACTATAGAAAGGCTCTATACATCCTGGCGACCGGTCGACAGTGCGTATAGAGCCTTACCGGCTAAAATCTCGTCGCCTAGTCACGAGACGGACCTAAAATTACGACTAGTTTATTGTGACGGTACGTCTTTAAAGATCAAGTTAAACTTTTTTTAAACAGAACAAATGGCAGCCCATATAATATATACATACCACTGCTACACACTTTTTCTAAGAGAAAAGAAAGATTTACGGCAATCACTTCGTTTACCATATCTTTTTCATACTTTTTAAAATCTTTGTTAAGAAACTATACGGTTCAAACAATAGTGAATCAAATTATAACCACAGAACCACTAGCTGCCAAGCGAAAGGCTACAAAACACCAATAATCAATAACAACAAAATAATGCGTGCAGTGAATAGTGAATATGATTGTAATTACAATGGAATACTATTGAAAGCACTTGTAAACAATAGTACAGATGTTAATGGGCATTTTGATGACGTTGATTGATGAGTTGTGGGCGAGGTTAAATATCATTCCCATATGTACTCAATTTCAAATCACTGAAAAAAATACGAATATTGAAGCCGAAATTTTACGATGAATTAAAGTAAACTCTTTAGTTATACAATGTCGTAAGAAATGTATAAGGGATGACATCTTACCTTACTTACCTGATTTTAATTGCGTAACTCGATCGCGAAATCAAATTAGGCCACAAAAAATACATCTTGGTTTTTATGCTCTATATTTAGAAATTAGCGTGCGGGGAGTGGTCCTTTTTCGGCTCAAGATGGAAACGGCTCGACCAGGGAAGGAGAACGCTCTCACAGAATAACAGCGTAAAATAGCAGCTCAATGCTGCTGTGTTGTGTATGGTAAGTCTAGAGAGCCGGAGACTTCTTTTATTAGAAACGAGGCATCTCATCTTAGTCCTCACGTGACACGATGTGGATTGATGTCTATCGGATGTCTATGGGCCACAGCAAACTCTTACCATCAGATGGACTGTGTGCTCATTTGTCACACTTATCCTTTAAAAAATACATACAAACAAATACGTACACACAAACATGTACGTATAAGTTATACAAAATTAAGAAGTTAATATACATAAATGAGTGTAGAAAATATTACTTAAGTGCTTTACAACCTCACGTCACCCCAAACGCTTAAAAACGATTTACTTAAGGAGTTCGTAGTTTGTAAGACTTCGTGTCTGGATAATATGGGATTATAATACGGAGTGAATTGTCGATATTAAAAATGGCTTCGTAATGCGCTCGCATAATTTGACGTTCTTTGAAATCTAAATAAAATAAAATAATCTTCTTTATTTTTATTTTCAAAAACCTTATAAATTTCGAGAACAATTAATTTCTAATAAAGTTTAGCAAAACTTTTCTTGTTAATCTTACCAATAGAAGCTTAGCCAGACTCTTCATTTGCAACAATAAAAATTTGAAACCTATTTTTGCTATAGCTTTACTGTTTACTACTATAATCTAAACCGAATACGATCTAGATATATTAGTAATAACTAGGTATAATAAATATAATTCAGCGTGTATGCAATTTGATTATTCAACAGGATATATTTAACAACGCCTTGTAGTGCCGGCGTAAATGAATCCTTCACCATATTCTATCATCTTGTGACTGTCTTAAGATTAAGACGCAACAAAGAAAGATAAAATACTAAATGGATCACCTTTCTGATAACAGCTGGAGTTTGATATTCTTTAATTATGTTGATAATTATGGCACAGGACTACAGAAGCCAATGCGAATTAAAATAAGTACCTACTCCTCGTGGTAACAGTTCCGAAAAACTTGGCTGCGTTTCCTCGTTGGTCGGCTAACTGAAAATCTAGACGAGATAAGGACAAGGCGCTCTTGTCTACAACGACAACGACCAGTGTATCATAAAGACAAACATTTTTGCAGTTCATTTAGTTGATAAAAAGTTATAGTTATGTACGTCAGCAGTTATAAATAAACAAAACCTAACTCATTAATAGTTATCCTATATAAAATAAGGAACAAAAGGCACCAAGGCGTCATCGATACCTAACAAGAATTACACGACGTGATTGATTCATGTAACTCTGGTGCGGCGGAGGTAATCGGTCGACCCGACGCTATCTGACTTACTATTGACAAAAGAATCGTTCCCCAATGGTGAGTCACAAACAAAACGTGTCAATAGATAATACACCACAGCTCTTACGCGCTAATTGACGGTGATTCACATTTTTTTCTATTTTTCCTTATTTATTATGAAGTTATGTGGAAATGAGTTATTGCCTTAAAAAATACAATTGTTGTGTCTACTTCTTAAAATTGTTTCGTGCTTGAGCAATTAGTGTAACTATAACTGCGCAATTCAAAGATTAAATTAATTATATTTCAAGAGTTTTACTTATGCGTGTATTCCCCTATACAGTAGATCGTCACAATAACAAAACGATAAAATGCGTTTGGTTTTAATTAGTGTTTAAGATAATGTATAGTTATAGATTTTGTTAGAGCCACGCTTCAGCTACATTATGGTTGTAGCAAAAATGGCTCGGCTCGACCGGGGAAGGACCACGCTCACACAGAATACCAGCGTAAAATAACAGCTTAATGATGTTGTGTTTCGTATGGTGAGTGCAGAGAACCGGAGACCCGTTTTACTGGAATCTAGGCATTCCATCTTAGTCTTCAAGGGTGACAACGCATCTGCATTTTGATTCTTAATCCAGGTTAAACGTACATGTCTATGGGCCAGCCACAGCATTCACTTAGGTACCATCACGTGGACTGTGTACTCGTTTGTCACACTTATCCTATAAAAAATATACAGGTTGTTTGGAAAGTTGATGCAAAGCCTTGAAGGAGGAACAGGTCATCTCGTGGGGCACATTTTTGAGCAAGTTACCCTAACCAACCTAGCTATAATTTCTAGTTATCGTGAAAATTAAGAATTTTGGTAAATATCTCAAAAGTTGGTGTACAATCGTTCATAACTATTAAACCGGCAATAACTAATAACCAGTAATCTTTGGAAAAGTTAAGGTAACTCTTTTATTAACGCGTTTAAGAAAAACTAAACTAACTAGAACTCATGCGCGTTCTATTGATGTATACATGAAAATATTTGCCTATTTCACGGAATCTAAGCCAAACTGAAGTCAGGTTTCACAAAAAGTTCCGATGGTATTAGTATTATAAATTAAGTATTATTTATAATGTAATCATTTACTATTCATATTTAAAGTATATTACATAAATACATTTTCGGGCCCTATTTCGCTATTGTGAATATAAATATAAAGTTTGGACGTTGGGAAATCGGATTGTAATTACACTGAAATAACATATCAAAAGAACTAAACTGTACACGAACACACACAAATACGAAAATTTTAATTAACTATTGAAACTACCCCGTGAAACGTATCCCTAATCGAACGAACACCACACAAGCTTGCTTGTAAGCAACCCGCTGCCAACGTTTCTATTCAGCACATCGAGCCATATTGAATTTGATTAAAGTAGTAATAACGGAAGCAATATCAAACGCGATGTCGATTGCAAGCGGGCCCAAGGCGGCCGCGAGTCAAATCGTAACTTCATGGAGGAAGTCGGTGAACATACTGCGTCGAGAAATCGAGAAATACGCTTAACCTATATGTATGTTTTTAATTTATTTACTAAGCACATGAATATAACTTACATTACTATACAATAGCTCTGGCTACGCATGAGAGTCGCCTTAATATGTACACGCCGTCGTATAAGTCTGTATATACAAACTTACTCATAAAAGTCGACGTTAATTTAAGGAATGCTTAAGGTTACTTCCTCTTGCTGAGAGTTGTAAATATCATGGTAAATCGAGACTTTTTTTTAAAGTAAACTTAAATCACATTACCTGGTCAACCTGTACATAAATAAAGAATATTAAATATTTACCAGATAAATATAAATAAACTTGTATGGGTATTACCCGTTGTAATATTAGTGGAATAATCCAATACATCCATAACATCTGCTGCCGTAGTTGCCACGCTTGGCAGGCGGGCTGTCAACCGCAGTTTTTTATTGTTTTGAGTTTTAGTCAGGAAGATGCTAGCCATTTGCGATACCCACGTCACGATGTGGGGTAGTGGTATCTTACACCGTCACTGGACGATAATATTTAATATTTACTATTATGTCAAGTAAGAGCCTTACACACACAGTACTGGACAC
>DWHP01001039.1:0-17125 GCA_018247895.1 Parnassius honrathi
AGCATTAAGCTACTATTTCACGCTGGTATTCTGTGAGAGCGTGGTCCCTCCCCGGTCGAGCCGACCCATTCGTGCACAACTATACTTCTAATATAACTGCAGCATGGCTCTATCACGTATAAAAAGAATTAAATTATGCAATTCCTGCGCACGCTCTCTGAAATGCATCATGTAGAAGGCTGGCTACTTGCGCCTGTATTAGAGGCTGGTGAGATTGGTTTTAATCAAATTCGGATCACTAATAAGCCTCTTAGCACGCCTTTCCATTGAGTCCAAAGTTGTAAGCTGGCAATTTGCAGCATCAGTCCATATATGCCAGCAATACTACATGCAAGACCGGATTTGCGCTTTATATAAAGTAAGCAGCTGTCCTAGCAAGGACTCCTAGCTTCCTTACAGCTGCTTTGGGCCTTGGACTCAATGAACCACCCGAAGTTCAGGTTTGAGGATATCTCAACCAGCAAATGGAGACGGTCGGTGTATGAACACGGAATAACTAAATTACACTATCAGCTAAATAATAATAATGATATCGAAGTGACCGTCAATTTTTCAAATAAGTTGAAACAGTGAAGGAGAAATTACAGTGCGACAAAAGTGCTACAAGTTGCAGTGCTGTGTTCGCGTAAAGGAATCCATCATCCCATTCAATCCTGAGACTACAGGGTATACCGAAAAGATCCTGTTTCTGACAGACGCTGGTATATAACCACCTCGTTTACGTCAGGCGTAAAGTACCCAAACCGGCGGAAAAAAATTGCGTATACGTCCACCTATAATCACCAGTCTGCCAACCAAGCGTAATTATTATGGAGATGATGAAAGAGAGATCCAACGGGCTTTTAGACTGAAGAAGAAGAAGAAATACAAGAAGTGCATCGCAGTCACCGAGTCGAATCTGATGTAACTGTTGATATGATAAGATCAGGTAAAACCATAACACAATATCAGTGACACAAGGACTATAACAAAACAACCAAAAGAAAGGAACTATTAGCCAAGAAAATATACACTACTATTAGTGATTTGCCAGAAACGATGGCTAAGTAAATTACTTACTAACCACCATGTGGTCCGAGGAAAGTATCCATATATTCTTCATGCACACGGCTGAACATAGTGCCTCACACCATAGATTACCTCATATGGCGAATACTTGACGGATACCATGCTTGTCAAGCGTGTTATCAACCGCAATTTTTGTCATTTTATTTGTTATCAGGAAGTTGCTACTGCCTACCTCCCGTTTCATTTCCCACTGTCGCTACTTGCGATACACAAGGAATTATAGTAAATAATGTTAATTGAATAAAACTAACTCTACAGATTTCATCGCGTTTAATTTTAACCCTCTTAATTCACGTTTCGGGCACTTTACAACACCCAAGGTCAAGGGGGGACTGAAGTGCTTGACGTCCACGCGCCATTGTTAACGAAGGCTACCTTCAACTTCTAATTATCAATTTTTGTTTAGAGCTACGCAGAACGAGATTAGAGTATCTTGAAGTCTTGCAGTAGTAACTAGCATGCTTAAGTTTGGATTTAGTTTATAAATTATGGGATCTCTCTAAAATAAGGAGTTCTTTTAATATCAATCTTTAACCTAATCCAAAAATCCAAATCCTTGGTAGGAATCGGTGTTCTTTTGTGAGATTTGTGGTCTATCAAATCTAATATAATGATTGAGATGGTCCTGAACATGCTGACATACTGTAGACATTCCGGAGCCATCCTGATTAAATAAGTCGAAAACCTCAGTCCGTAATATCATGGGTGTTCGTGCCCGAAATGTCGAGAATTAAAAAGTTAAAATTAAACTTAATAAAATCCTTAAAATTAGTTTAATTCTGTGTGATATTCGCGTAAATATAAGAATTAATTTAATTAAGTAAATATAAAAAATAAAACACTTCAGCCGTAAAATGTAATATGTCGTAAAGATAATCATTAAGCCAATATTTTATTGTCTTTGCTCAAATTGTTATCGTTTCACTACATAAATGTAGCTTTCTAGAAGGCATTAAGTGTGAAAGAAAAGTTTGTTCCGATGATAGTATCGACATAATATAACGTGTTCCAACTTACAATAAAACACTCGAGCGACAGTTTTACGAACGGCGTAGCGGTATTAATTTAATTAAATCTCAAATAGAGACGTAGACGTTATTACGGGACTTATCTCAACGTGGCCGGGATTAGAGCAGCTGTAAAATGCTGACTTATAAAATCCGTTACTTGTGGGTGGAAGAGGTAAGATTACTGGTACGATATCTTAATATTATGAAGGGTTGTGTCGATAGTCACATACCTACGGTCATAGCACTTAAGCTTTTCGTACACAAATTGCACAAGTCAAACATCCAGACCCGAAACAAATATTTGTAGGACAAGTATTGTTTCGTGCGGATTTCAAACCCGCGGCCCCCAGCGCCTCAATTGAATGCAAGCTACTGCGCCATGAAGTAGCGATCCGCCCCAGCTTCGCACGGGCGATTTCCGGATCTCGCCAACAACGCCCCACCTACTGAGTCCAATTACAAACCGTTTTGGGACCCATTCAAACACACCAAAAATACCTGAAAATCGGTCCGGTCATTTTCGAATTTTAGCGAGACTACATATAACGGAATTGATCTTTATAAATACTTTTAACTGATTCTTCAAATTTCGTAACTTTTTTTTACCTAAAAAAAATAGAAATTATTAATTAATCCGTCAAACGAGCCAATAACCAACATGATAGTTACGTCAGTTCATAGACCAGTATCTAAAGGAGCTGGTGTGCCACATGTATGTTTATGGAGGTCGATAGTTTACCATCACCATCTCGTGGTTCTTGAAATTAATACCAAAATTAAATATTTAAAGCAGACGGTCTTGGAAGCGCTGAGCTTAGGATCACCGGTTACTACTACGACTTTGAGTTTTGCATATTTGTGAGGTTGACTGACACTCTTGTCTGTCCGCAGTGCCATGCGTTTAGGTGAAAAATATATTAGGAGTATTTTCCCGTTACACATCACGTACAAGGCAAATCTAATTAAAAAGCCTGACGACCGGACCAGTGGCTGTCGGACTAGTATCACTGGTGCTTTTGTATGTTAAGAACAGACACCGTATCGAGCTTCATTACTTTACATTCACTAGAAATTAAGAAACAAGTTCTAGTTTCCTACTGTGTTCCCGTTACAATCGGCTCTAAGGAACTGTATGCAGCTTTTATGTACATAAAATACTATTTACACTCATCGGCTACATATATAATCTCCTCTTCCTCCAGCTCTTATTTCAAGTTATTTGGGGTCATACGGCTTATCGCCTTCCATTCTCTTCTATTAACCGTCATCGCCTCTGTTAAGGAGGCCTATATCAAGCAACGAATTTTTGATAGACTGTAATTAGTGAACAAAATGAACTAGTAATTAGTTGTACTTATTATTAGTAAATACCTGATACATGTTCAGGGTTCTTTTCTGTCCTAGGACCACAGATTATAGAAGGAATTTCTATTACAAACACAAACAATTTTCCATTTTTTTCCTTGTTGTGAAACATTTTTTTGACTGTTCCGAAATCCTCTCAGTAATTTCAGGAAGCCTGTGCCCTATGTACTTTGTTAATATATCAAGAATATAAAGTTTTTAAGAGCATTTATCGGTATTCCTGTCGCCGAATAGCCAGAACCTGTACCACGGTCTTCCGGTCTGAATAGAGACTAATATGTTTACAGGACGTAAGGTATTCCATATTAGTTCTCATACAACGCATGTAGGCGCAGCTATTTTTGTTTTAAATTAGCTGAATGTGCCCATGACCATATAGCCACTTACAATCAAGTGGAGTGTAAGATTGTTTATCACTTTACTTTTATAGAGAGAGAACCAAACTGAGCCCTTTCAATTTCATTAATAAGCACACGACTGTTGGGATAAATTCACTCAGTAGCTGAAGCCGTTCGTGTCCACCCTTAACATCATAGTTTTTAAAGCACATCAACATCGACATTATAGTAAAACGATTATACAACAAAATTGAAAAAAAAAAAACTAACATCATAGTACGTACATCATTAATCAACATTTTGAATTCGATGTCGCTCAAGAACGCTTCTAATCCGGTCTACGATTACTTTATTAAAATTAACTATCCTGATGGGTTGTTCGCAATAAGTTCATGCAATTATGTGTGCAACTTGGTTAAAGATAGTAAATAATTTACCCTACTTTGATGCGTAAATTGCTTCGAGAGGGGGCTCCATTGTGGAGCGGATGCTAAAATAATATTATTATCACTTAATCATAGATTTTATATTAAATTAGGAAACGATCTAAAAAATTACATTTTGGTTTTTCTCTTCCAGTACGAACAACGGAAATCAGACTTGCGAAGTAACTAACGTTGTTTAAGGGCAATGTGTATTACGAATTACAATATTTTTGTTCATTCAGGAACAAGTAAATAATAAACACGAAAAAAATTTGAAAAAAAAATTATGCCGTAAGATCTGTACTAATGGTATCCAAACTGCTTAAAATAATTGTTTGAATCATAGTTAAAAATGCTCTCGATCAAGTCGCCTTTCAACCAAAAACGACGAAATCAAATTCAGTTCGTCATTTTGGGCGCCATGATGCCACACCTAAACACGTTAAAATGATAAAAACCGAGTTGGTGAGAATTGAACTTGGGGCAGGTCTATGTTCAGCAGTGGACTTGTGAAGGGCTGTAATGATGATGGTGAGAATTGATACGAGACCTTAAAGATAGATCATAGCTATCAGATGACCTAGCAAAAACTGTTATCGAAATATAAAAAGTTATAGTATTTTTTTTATTTTACTTTAATTTACAAACCAATTTTGTATTTTATATCCATTAAACGCACTTCTAATATCGTGTTTATAAAATGCTTAAAGCGGGATGCCTGTCAAATAATATTCAGTAAAAACTTAATTTTGTAACCTCTAACACTAACTTGAGCGGATAGATTGAATTCTTCAAATATTCCTCTAGAGCTAAGCAAATTTGTAATGGCTTAATAATGTTATAAATGCGAAAGAAAATTGTCATGCTTGAATATCTGGACGGATTCTAATGAAATTTGACATAGAAGTCATTCAAAAACTTTTCACGTGATACATGAAGTTGGAATAAAAGCGAAGGGCCCGATACTCGCCATTGCCTAAAGGTCTTTCTTTACATGGCTTAATCCAACTCTGATAATCGTTAAATACCTAGGATAACATTTTACAATTAGTAGGTAGGCTTCTAAACTTTAATTTACGCCCAGCGAAGTGGACGGATACCAGCTATTACATTTCTAAGTATATCCTATTCTTATATTTCCATCACAATGGTTGTATTTGCAGTTGGATTTTGAATATAATAATATATATAATTATTATCCTAAATCCTATTAATTATTGATCCTAAATCCTTGATATATCTAGCAAACGTCACATTTTAAGGTACACACAAGAAAAGGAATAATCCAATTGCGAAACCATCACAGTTGTGGTAAAACACTATTAAATTTCTAAGCGAGTACCCCTACAAGTATTTTTATCTATTAGATAATATTAAACCAAGAAAAAGATGACACAATAATAACATTCACTACAGGAAAAACAACGTTAACAGAAATGGAGCTCACGCGTGAACATTACCGTGCCATAACTTATCACAATTTTCGTCGCGGCTTATTTCAAGATAAATGTCTCAGCGAACTTGTTTCGATTGATGATGTTGAAGCACCAAGTCAAACGACAATATACCGCTGGTATGCCGAGTTCTGACGAGGTCGTGTGTTGCTCAGCACTGTTTCTTCAGCAGGTCGACCAAGAACAGCGGTCACGGCTGAAAACATCGCAGCTGTGCGAACTATTATATTAGATGACCGTCATGTGACATATGAGCAGATTCGAGCTGTTATCAGTATCGGAATGACTGCAATTAAGTTGATATTACATAATGAGCTGTGTGTAAGAAAGCTATGTAGTTTCCCGCTGGGATCCCCACAATTAGTCCGAAGAGCAAAAGGCGGCTCGTGTAGATTGGTGCCGGAATACTCTGCAACGCTTTAACGGAGGGAAGTCAAATGTCGTTTATAATATCGTCTCAGGTGACGTGTAATGGATTTATTCATACGAACCTAAAAGAAAACATCAGTCAGCAGTTTGGGTCTTCGAAGTTCTACGAACCAACGAAAGTGGTTTGCTCCTGCAGCGTGTCAAAGAAACTGGTCGCTACGTTTGTCTCGAAAAAGGGGCATGTTGCAACAATTCCTTTACAGGAACGCAGAACGGTTACCGCTGAGCAGTATATCATGGTTCGTTTGCTAGAAATGATAGCCGAATTTCGAAAAAATAACCCGAAACGTCGCATCATCTTACATCACGATAATGTGAGCTCCCATACGGCTCGGAAGACAAATGATTTTTTTGAAGCAGGAAAACGTTGGTAGCTGATGAGCCATCCTCCGTATAGTCCTGACCTGAGCCCAAACGATTTCTCTACATTCCCTAGAATGAAAAGCTTATTACGCGGTCAACGGTTTGAAGACTCCGAAGCAGCTGTGGAAGCGTACATTTTGTCAACATCAATTTCAGACTGAAATTACTGTTTTAATGATTGGTTTGCACGAATGGAAAAGTGCATTAAGTTGAACGGAGAATACTTCTAAAAACAATAAAATACAATTTAGCTACACCGTGCATGTAAATTTTCTTATTCCCGACCATTTCAGTGCCCCTCTACGGAGCACACAGAAATACGGTCTTAAAGGTCATTAGTTAATTATGCTAAATACAAATGCATCGTAGTCATCTTTTTTACTATATTGACATTCGTAAAAATGGCATCCATTAATGTTGTTTGTAATATTAAGCGGGAAAATTTATCACGTATTTTAACATTTTGTTTCTGATTCCATATGATCGAAAACAATTTACACTAAATTATTATGAATAATTGGAAGTTGCAACCTATATAATTTGAGAATACCAACGTTCTTATTCCCGATCATTTCAGAGTGCCCCTCGTAATGAGACCTTACCTCCGGACTTGATGGTGTCACCTGAAGATGTACTTTGGTAACCGCTATTGGAACTCCTCGCCAAGTAGAACTAGGTGCGCTGAGTTTAGACTCGTTTTTTTAGTTTTGATAAGTCTTTACCTCCGAACTTAATGGAGTGACCTGAAAGTGTACTTTGATAACCGATATTGGAACTCGTCGCTTAGTAGAACTAAGTGTGTCAAGTTTGGGCTCATTTTTTTAGTTTTGATAAGTCTTTACCTCCGAACTTTATGGAGTGAACTGAACTTTGGCGACCGCTATTAGAACTCTTCGCTTAGTAGAACTAGGCGTGCCGAGCTTGGGCTCGTTTTGTTAGTTACGACGAGTCCTTACCTCCGGACTTGATGAAGTCAAAATAACACTGATTTGAATAAAAAAAGAACCATCAAAACCGGTAGCGATAGTTTCGTGCGTTTTTCATATGTAAGGTTAACTTTTCAAAACGTGACAGCGGCAGTAAGTAAAAAATAACAAATACAATCAACCATATTGAAAAAAAAAACATTAAAGCAAAACTAGTTTTATTTTTATTTTAAGTTTTTGTTAGGAAGACGCTGCTGCCAATCTCTTTTTTCCTTCTTTCGCCTCTTAGGACACCCACAGCCTACGATGAAGGACGATGTAAGATGGTAGATATTTTTACACCGCTACGTGGTAACAAGGGCAAAGGTTGTGCAACAAAATTGTGCTAATTTCACGCTTCCGAACTTTTTAAGAAAGTGGTTGTAGCACTTGTTTCACTAAGTGATAGGACTCCCATCCTGCCTATTTCTGCCAAGGCGTCCATTGCATAGGTACCAAACTGTTACCTTTTTCTACCAACAAGAAGCAGTGCCTGTATTACTAAGTACCAGTCTGATGGTTATAGAGAGCCAATATTTTCACATGCAGTGAGCCAGTCCATCTTATTCCTCAAACTTGCACGAACTGGTCTTTGAAACATCAGTCTTTTTAATTTCGTTATATAATTAACATTATCTTTGTTTACAGGACAGGATCAAATTCAAATACGTTGAATACCAGCCCCGGATCTAGGGGGGAAGGGCAAACTGGGGCACCCGCCCCGGGAAGCAGTTTCAGAGGGCGCCAAAATTATAATATAATTCAGTTTTTTAAAAAACTTCTTCTATCAATTTTTCACTTGATGTTAAAACGCCCAGTTGGTTTTTTGGCATCAGCGCAGTAAATTGTTGGCAACTTCTAAGGGCGGAAATTTTAATTTAAATGATTGCGATTACTTTCAAATACCACCTAGACCACGTAAAAAAGGACAGGTCTTCTGTTTGTCGAAAAAGATACAAAATGAAATTATCGGTAATATGGCAAACAAAGTTCAAAATACCATTACCAATGACATCAAGGAAGCCAACTATTTCACCATCATGTTTGACTGCACTCTAGATGTCATCTCACACAAAACAAATGAGCCAGGTTGTTTTAATTTATAAAAATAACGAAATCTGGACGTTAAACAAAGGAAAGTTTTATTGATCTATTGAAGTTGACGGAAAGACTGCAGAATAAATTACACAGCGAATTCTGGAGGGACTAGAAGCTGATGGTTTAGATGTGCAAAAATGTCGTAGACAATCTTACGACAATGGATCCAAAAGGAGTCCAATCTAGAGTTTCAAAACTTTTACCATGTCTAGGTTAAATCTTGTGAGCGTACATTCACCGTCATTATATCCAAGAACAGTTAGCCTATTTGGGCTAGTACATAACCTTTACTATTTCTTTGTTGTATCTACCACACGGTTGAAACATGCTAAAGTGTACGTAAACAAACTTAAAAGGAAGTAGTCAAACCAGAGGGTTGGCAAAACACCAGGTTACTGCTCTATTAATTTACCGGATATTGTCAAAGCTCTGGAAGAAATTGAACAATCTTCTCTAGTCGCAGAATCTAAGTATGAAACTGGTTTTCACCACATGCGGTGACGCATTTTAAATTTGACTTGAACTTAATCCTTTGACGTAAGTGGGACACCGGTATCCCTAAATTTTGACTTATATTTTTACTGATATAGTCTATAATTAAAAACAAAACAGTATTCTTTATCAATTTTTTGAACGAAACTTTTTTTAAGGTTGGTAGCGCGACACGTAAAAAAAGAAAAAAATTTCTCCTTATTATTTGGATGTTTTGGCGCGCTTCGTAAATAATTTTCAAAAGTTAATTAAAATATAGTTTTTGCAGTTTTGATAATTTTTGTGTTTGATTGTGGTAGAATGGTAGGTAGTCATTATGAGGTTATTAATATTTATTGTAATGTTACCTGTAAAAGCAATGAAAATACAAGATATATATATTTATTGTAATGTTACCTGTAAAAGCAATGAAAATACACCTAAGGGTGTCCCAATATGCATGAAAGGTCAACAGCTTCTAACATACCGAATATTATATTTTATGTTCCATATTCAGTAATTATAGTAAATTTATACAATTATTTATTGTTTTAGGCTCGGAGGGGTACTAGAATATTTCATTTAAATGAAAAAGAAGTAAAGGAGTATCTCATGACAGATAATAGTGATGATGAAGATGCACTAATCTTGGATGAAGAAGACCAGGCGTTCATTCTCCAGGATATGGAAGATGGAGTATCTGAAGTTATAATTGAGCCCGTAGGTGCGACAGATTCCACCTCAGATCCAGATCCAACTCCTGGCCCTTCATCATCTCCTGATTCGCCATTGAGTGGTGCAGTACCGGACTTTAAATAGAAGAAGAACACTTATCAGCCTTACCTATATTCTGAGACTGATTATGACTTTGATGAGATAAACATACTGCAACAGCCAGAATCTCTGAAACCCAAAGACGTTTTTGAGGCAACTACGAACATCAAGGTGTTGATTGGAGAAATTATATTACCGAAGTCCTTACGCCATGCTCATAACAATGGTTCAGTTTAAACAATGATAGAGCCACGAGGCCGCTTTACTGTTGAACGTATGGGCCGGCTCAAATCGGGGTGGTACCACGACCTCACAGAATACTGCCGTGAAGTGGAAGTTCAGCTTCCGCTTTTTCATTGTTGAGTATAGGTAGCTGGAGGCCCAATTCCACCCCCACCCCACCCCCTTAACATGGTAGCGGAATTAAGTAAAGATCTACCCTAGGAGGGTACCAGCACCTCTGGAGAATCCCTTGCTGAGCATCAACGACCAAATTCGTGCTCATACTGCCCGCGTATTCTGGGAAGGCAAAATTCCGCTCAAGACAACAACTGCTCGGGGCAAACTGAACAAAAAGACCAATAGGACCCACTCTAGGGGACTTCATTCTAACCTAAACGCCGTCCACTATCATCTCGAGACGGCGAGGCTGGCTCTTCTCTTTCTGACCGAGACGCAGGTGTCCTCTTCGGCTAATGCTTCGTATCTCTCCTACCCGGGGTACAAACTGGAACACTCCTTTGTGCCTCGGGCTGGAGTTTGCGTATACATCAGAGAGGACATCTGTTCTCGACGCCTCGGCAGTCTTGAAGGTTTGGACCTGCCCATCCTTTGGCTACGCGTAGACAGTGACGACCATCCGGGCATGTACGGGTGCCTTTATAGGTCCCATAGCAGTAATGCCGAAACAGACCGACTCTTCGACCACGTCCAAATGGCTACAGATTCGTTGCTACAGCAGATCCCCTCCGTGGAGATCGTGGTACACAGCGATTTTAACACCTATTACGCCGTGTGGCTTGGTTCACGTTTAACCGATTATGCGGGGAGATCTGTTCATGATTTTGCCTCAGACTATATACCAGGTCTGACACAACCGGTCACTTCGCCTACGCGGGTTCCAGACATGGAGGACCATACACCTTCCCTATTGGACCTTCCGCTGACCTCTCATCCGGACGGAAATTAGATTTCCGTCAACGCCCCTTTAGGCTGCTTGAACCATTGTCTTGTCCAGAGTGTGGTGCCATTTACGCTAAAATCGCGGTAGCATTCTGCAGGCTGCCGTCGTGTTTGGCACTATGGGTCAGTCGATTGAGATAGGATGCGGTCTTTCTTTGCATCCTTCCCTTGGGAGTTTGCTTCTCACCGGACGATCCCAACGTCGTTGCTGATTCTGTCGCTGATGTAGTACTTCAAGGTATGGAACTTTTCATTCCGTCCTCTGTGCTGCCCATTGGATGCAAATCTCAGCCGTGGTTTGGTCGCTCCTGTAAAATAGCATCAAGCTATAAGTCTGTGTCTATAAGTGTGTAAGTGCCACCAAGCCTGGGCTGACACATCAACGTCCCGGGATGTAAACACCAGCGTTCTAAAAAAGAGTCATTGCCAAGGCAAAGTCAGAGCACATAGGCAGAATTGGCGAGAAACTAGTTCACCTTGCTTCTGGAACCCATGCATTCTGGCCTCTCGTCAAGGCTGTCCAGGGGAATTTCTGTCAGCCATCTCTTTTATCTCTGTACAGGGAGGACAATTCGCTGGCCCATACCGCAAAGGAGAAAGCCGATCTGCTAGGCTCTTTCTTTGCATCAAACTCGACTCCCGATGACGAGGGGAGTACACCACCGACCGTCGCACGGCGTGAGTACTCCATGCCGGAGGTGCGGTTTACATAGCGCCCGATTCGCAAAGCACTCCTTTCCCTGGACATCCACAAGTCAGGTGGGCCTGACGGTACACCCCCATTTGTGCTGAAGACGTGTGCTCCGGAGCTGGCACCGGTCTTAACGCGTCTTTTCCGGTACTCAAACTCTCTAGGCGTAGTCCCAAAATCATGGAAGACGGCTTTCAGCCACCCGATCCCTAAAAAAGGTGACCACGTAGACCTGTCCAGCTACAGGCCCATGGCCATCTCCTCCTTGTTCTTCAAAACAATGGAATCCATTGTAAACTGCCAGCTCATGAGGTACCTTGAGAATCACCAGCTGATTAGTGATCGCCAATACGGTTTTCGTCGAGATCGATCAGCCGGTGATCTTCTTGTCTATCTAAGTCATAGATAGGCGGCGGCAGTAGAGTCCAAGGGGAGGCATTGGCCGTTAGTTTGGACATTGCGAAGGCCTTCAATCGGGTTTGGCACAAAGCGCTTCTTTCGAAACTCCCTTCCTATGGGCTTCCCGAGAAATTGTGCAATTGCATCATCAGCTTTCTTGCAGATCGTAGCATCAAGGTCGTTGTAGACGGTGCACGCTCCGATTACAAGCTTATTAATGCTGGTGTTCCACAAAGCTGCGTGCTATCACAAACGCTGTTTCTTCTGCATATCAATGATATGTTGCAAACCTGCAACATTCATTGCTATGCAGATGACAGCCCTAGTGATGCTTTGTACACCGGCCGTGCCAATATTTCTCGGGAAAACGTCTCCCGAGTACCGGGACAAACTTGTGTCTGAAGTCGAGTCTTTGCTGGGAGAATTTCCAATACTTCCTTTTTAATACTTTGAAAAAAGCTCTCATAAAGCCATTATATAAAAAAGGATCACGGCACGACGTAAGTAACTATTGACCAATTGCACTGTTACCAAGTTTTTCGAAAATATTTGAAAAAGTAATATATATCAGAATCACAAAGTTTTTGGATATTAATAATGTTCTAAATAAAAACCAATACGGATTCCAAAAGAATAAAACTACATTTCTGGCAATATATAAACTATTTAATAGCATTTGGCATAAAATCAATGATAAAAAACAATGTTCTGCTCTTTTTATTGATATGTCAAAAGCATTTGACTGTGTAAAATACGATATTTTGTTAAATAAATTTGAAGGCATAGGAATAAGAGGACTATCACTTAAATTAATAGAAAATTATTTAAATAATTTTCTATTAATTTAAGGGTTAGGGTTAAAGTTCTGTGGGTGGATGCAGTCACATTGGACCCCTTGAAATTTGACGAAATATATTTTGGAGAGGTCCTTCAGAAGCTCTTTAATTTCGTTCTCTATGGTTGTAATATTCCACTGGCGTGGAGCTGGAGGGCAATGATCTTGTTCTTCAAGAAAGGCGACAACGCTTTTTTGAAGAACAACAGTCCGATTTTCCTTCCGAGCCGCGTCTACGTGCTGTTTTCAGGAGTCATTACGAATCGTCTCGCACGCAGACTCGACGATATCCAGCCTCTCAAACAAGTCGGTCTCCGAAAAATCTTTAGCACCATAGACCACACATACACACCTCACGAAAAATTGTGCAGAAGACCAAAGAGTATGATCTACCTCTTCGCAAAATATGCAAATATGGGCGGTGCTGCAGTCCCTTCGGCGATGCCAAGATGACTGTGGTGTATATACGTACTGAAGTATTTGTACAGTAGGGCTACGATGGCTATCCGACTACAAAACCAGAGTCGGAAATCTATTCAACTACAGAAAGGCATAAGAAAGGGTGATGTTATATTCCCGAAACTCTTCACCGCAGCATTGGAAGACGCTTTCAGGCTACTGGACTGGAAAGGACATGGTATTAACATCAATGTCGAGTACTTTACTCACCTTCGATTAACCGACGACATATTCCTTACGGTAGAACCGCTGGAGGACCTAACCACAATGCTCAATGACCTCAATAGTGTCTCCCAACGGATTGGTTTTGAGATGAACATGGACAAAATAAAGATCATGTTTAATGTCTATGTCACATCTATGCCGGTAGTTGTTGGGAGCACTAAGCTCGAAGTTGTAGACGAGTACGTTTACCTGGGGCAAATAGTCCAACGAGGTTTTTTTTTAATTTATTTATCAGATCAAATAAAAATTACATTCAGGTCTAATTAACATTCAAAAACCACGGAGGTAGGACTTGACGCTAAATAATTGAGTTCAAGTCAGTAAGTCAGCGTGTTATTTACAAAAGTCCAACTTCGAACGAGATGTCATTTGACGGATTCAACTCGGCTGGGCGTTCCGGAAATTACGACACATCTTCTCGTCAGGCATACCTCAAAACTACAAAACTAGATTGTACAATCAGTGCGTGTCATTAATCAATCGTGCCAGTCATTACCTATGGATCTGATAGGTGGTCCTTCACTACTGGCCATATGAG
This sequence comes from Parnassius honrathi, assembly GCA_018247895.1. Classification (NCBI taxonomy): domain Eukaryota; kingdom Metazoa; phylum Arthropoda; class Insecta; order Lepidoptera; family Papilionidae; genus Parnassius; species Parnassius honrathi. Next base: position 14,090 of record DWHP01001039.1, read on the forward strand.
AACGCTCAAAGTCGCTCAACAAGCTATGGAGAGGCCTATTCTCGGAGTTTCTCTGCGTGATAGACTTAAAAACGAGAGGATAACTGCAGTAAAACAAAAGTAACAGACATAGCCTAACGGATTAGTAACCTGTAGTGGCAATATGCCGGCCATATAGTTCGAATAACCGACAACCAACGGGGAAGAAAGGTTCTCGAGTAGCAGCCTCGTACCGGCAGGCAAAGTTTAGGGCGTCCCTGACTAGATGGAGCAACAACCTGGTGAGACATGCTGGAGGTCAATGGATGCGAGTGGCTCCGGACCGTGCTTTATGGCGTACATTGGGGGAGTCATGTGTTCAGCAGTGGACTTGTGAAAGGCTGTAATGATGATACATGATTATTTTTATGGCAGTGGTGATCGCTCTCTAATTGCTCGCGTAGTGTAAAATTTATGACAAACCCTCAGCTGAGCAACCGCGTTTCAACATATACATAATATGTCAAATGTGTAACATATAAATAATATGTTCACCCATCATATCTTAAGACAAAGGGATCTAGCTAGGTATAGTCCCAATGATATATTATTTCGAAATGATTAGTATATTTGTATGAAAGCCAATAAATAAATCAAATAATATTTAACATCCTTTTAACACTTTTATAAAATTATTTAACAACTGTATAATAGATTCATTCAAATTTGACGCTCAGGATCTAAGACGAGTGCCAATGGATTAAATAAAAAATAGACAATATAGAAACATTGATTATACGAAAAACAAATACATTAGTCACCTAAAAGGTAGAAAGAGAGCAAGAAATAAACCTTAGAATATAATTCTTAGAAAAAGTGTTTTTCTAGTTAAGTAAGATATAAATGTTACCTTCATGTGTAATGTTGGAAATCCCAAGAGACGTTTAGCACAAAAACCAGTTTCAACGTCACATTTACCGAACAATTCTAGACTAAAAGGGTAAGATAAGTTACGAAACGTACTCTGACCCCGTATAAATAATGCAGAGTAATGTTTTGGACGCAATTATATTACAGAATATACTTTTTTAGTTAATTATATAGTTCTGATCGAAAAAACTTAATAAAATAAAATAAGTAAGTTATTTAAATTTGTGATCTCTGTACCAGAATACAAAATGAACTCCTGATAACTTTATACAAATGAAGCATAAAGTTTAAAAATCATACACATATTTTAAATAACGTTATTTAAAATATATGTTACAAATACATTATTTATACATTTAAATATATTTGAAGTATCTGTCTGTAATATCGAAATCATATATTATGTATTGTTATTTTTAATATATACAATATAAAAAACTAAAACTAATAATTTAATTATCATACAGTCCTCCTCCCCGTAATATCATAGTAAAGAACCGGCCCTCTTATCACCAGCAGCAACGACCAGTCGTGAATAGAGTTCCTTTAGAAACTTCACCGCACGTGGACCCCACGGACCGATAGACCCTGATGCCGCCCCGGCTCTAAACGAGGTACCACTGAGATGAGAGGCCGCCAAAGTCTCTACGCAAGTAGCATTCCAAAAGTAAAGCCCTAGTAGCTTTACTTCTCTCCTAAAGGACCAAAGTCATATCGTCGGTTCTCGTGCCATCGTCTCTAAATATTCCACAAGGCTCTAAAACCAAGGTAAAATTTATAGAGTCAAGAGCTATTCGGATGACATCGTTCAAAGAACCGTGACGGGAAAACCTACCAGCACTTTTCTTACATATCAAAATGACTAAATTCTATTAAGCTTGGGGTTTTTATGTCAGATATTAATACATATTGAGGTTTAAGATCAAAGATCATAAAAAATAGATGATCCTTGATCTTGAACCTAAATGACGTCACATTAATAGATTCAAGCCTAGCGAAGTCGGGGTGGGCTGTTAATATTAAATAAAATAATGCACATTGTTTACGCTCATTCATTCATTAATTACAACCCTAACCATAGGCCTCTCCCAAGGAATGCCACAAAGCATGGTCCTGATACACCTGCATACATCGACTTCCCACATGTTTTACCAGGTCATCACACCATCCAGTGGCCGCCCTACACTTCGCCTACCGGTATGAAGGTGCAACTCGAGAGCTTTTCTTCCCCATCGGTAGTCGTTTCATTGAGATACATTGCCAGCACATTGCCACTTCAGCTCACTAAACCGTTTGGTTATATCGGTTAGTCTGGTTCTACTGCGGATATCCTCATTTTCAAGTGTATAAAGCAGAGAAGCCACGAGCATAGCTCGCTGTGTGACTTTGAGCTTCCTTATACGGCTAGCAGTGAGGGACCACGTCTCAGATCATACTGCCAATTTCAAACACAAAACATTTGCTTGGACAAATTTCGTTTGTAGATGTTCTAGAAATATATTTTTATTTAATATATAACAGATAATTTTTATAAAAAACATTTTTTTTGTTTTAAACCACTGATTAAAAAAACTTCTGTCCTGGGAAGAATCATCACGAAACCCATCGAGACTTATTTTTCAAAGTAAAATTTAAGAATAAAATACATGTTCTAGAAACTACTTAGAAAACAAGTTTACGTAACTATTATAGATATGGTGTAAAAATGATTGTCATAAATTAATTATTTCATATTGAAGTACCACAGAACACAAAAAGTTGTCATCAATAGTATGAGTTCTTCGGGGTCGATAGTATAAATGGGCGTGCCTCAGGGCTCAGCATTCGGCTCCTTTATGTATCTTGTATAATTATATAAATACTTACCTTATAAAGTAGCTTATAACCATGATATATTATCATTAGCTGATGATGCTTCATTAATTTTCAAATGAAAACGTCAATTACTAAAACATGACGAAGTAAATAACGCTTTATATAAATTAGTTTAATGTTGCATTTTAAAGGCACTAAAACTACATAGATGTATTAAATTTATAACTTCAAATGACAAATATCTAAATACCAATGTAATTTTAAGTTGCGAGGAGCTGAGTCTTGTCGATGCCAACATTTTTCTTGGAATCACACTGGACGCCAAGCTTTAAT